>JAWPHD010006621.1:0-141990 GCA_037043455.1 Cyrtodaria siliqua | reverse complement strand
ATGTAATTGATTTCCAAAAATATGTAGGCATCTATCCCATGTAACAAAGTCTGCATTATTCATAGACTTAATTAAGTAATCTATATTTCAGATATTGTTGTTGACTGTCAAGATTTGGGCGAAGAGAAAGAGGCGGATGTTTAGTGAATTTGTTATGTAAAAAAATAATATGAAATTTACAGTGTGCTGTAACTTTTTACCTTCATTGCTTTCTATCAGAATACTAAAGTATTAAATTGATGCTAGGTTTTTCTCCATAAACCATTGGTTAAACTGTCGAATTGCTGACATTGTTTTGGCTGATTTGTAGCCAGTTCATGGTGGAAAAATGCTAAACTGGCAATTTTGGCGCTAGCTTGCTTCACCCCCGGGCATTTGATTCACAACATCTCCCACTATGGATTTAGACAAAATTATTGGCTCTAGGGTGGGGAATTAGACCCCAAAAAGAAAGGATTGTCTAATTCCCCTGGGTCTGCCCGCCCCCCCCCCCCCCCCCCCCCCCCTGGGGCAAAATATTGATAGGTGCATTAGTAGACATCAAGAGCTTGAACTTGAAACCAATAGTCAGGACTTAATTACACTATTATTTTCTTCCAAAATGGAATACATAAATAAAGCATTAAACCATCAGAAACATCAACAAACTTGCCATCCCTTTTCAACCGCAAAATAATAATAAAAGTATCACCCGAAGTTTGCCGTCATCACTTTATGCGTTTGTGACCACGTGACCCCCCATGCGATCAAATTTTACTTTATTTCGATAACTACTCTCTTTTTTGACGGTAGGTATTTATATAATGTTATATTTCTGAAATTAAACGTTTCACTTACGCTTAAAATTCGAAATAAAGACCGAAAACCAAAAATAGAAAAAAATGAACGTACGAGATTGACTGGTATTCCACTTTGTCTGCCTAAAACTTTGCCCTACATTTACGTCTGCTGTCCAGCCTACGGATTGAAAATGGCGGCGCGAAACTTGACGAAAAATAAATATCGCCTAGTATCTGGGGAAAACAAGTAAGTTTTCATACTCGCGTTACTGCAAGAGGGCTTCGCCGGGCTTCGCCGGGCTTCGCCCGTGTTATTAGATCACGAGACATACTTATAGCGATCACAGCTCAGCGACGCGAGCGCAAGCGAGCTCCTATGGTATCATGCAGGCGAAAAGTAAACATACCCATCCATCCTTTTGAAAAGTCTTGGGTCATTAACGGCAGTTTATGGGCGACTTCAACCGTAAAGTAGCATATTTCGTTACGAAATTAACAAGATAAGCATTCGTAGAAATCATTAAGAATGGTGGTTTCTAAGCAGAATGAGGTGAAAAAAACATTAAAAACCTTTCTCGAACCCATCCAAAAATGACAATGAAATTGCATTTTTACCTATGTCGCCAAAAACGGCCATTAACCGGAAGCGTAGCCCAAAGTGTTACCTTGCGCGTTGTTCATTGGCGAAAATTCGTCAACACATGTCACAATTTAATAAAAGTAGATTTCGTGTCGCAGAAATGTATATGTCTTGCTAACCGATTAGGATAAACAAATGATTTGGTTAAAAACTATCTTTCATTTGTTTATTTTCCCGTAAAACCATAAATGCAATCGGAATTCTTCGCAGATTTCCGTATTCGGTCGTCTACTATTGTAAGCCATTGACGGAAATCGACGAGGTTATTCCGTGTTCATTCGTGTCAAACCCAAACAATCTGGCGATTTCCGGAAATGTTACGGAAATTATAATACAATGACAAGACGTCATTGATTTACGTCATCATCGTATGTCATCACATTATGACGTATGGTCTGTTAGTAAACAATTAGCGAGCAAGGTGCTTATTACCGATCCATCTTTCGTTGTTTCTTCTTTCTTTCTTTCTTTCTTCCAATACTATTGGCGTATTATACTCATACTTATGATTATCACAGTTTCGTTTCTGTGGATGAGTTTTCCTGCAGGTCTTTTTATGATAACCACAGAAGTTCAGCGAGATTTTTAACCTGAATCGGGTATGTCTTTCCCTGCACAGGAGACCAACGGCTTTACATCAGTAGGGAGAATGACATACTTTCACAGTACCTTTAACTATCTTACACGAATAGTTCTAGATCTAAGGGAGTGCGTTTTCAATTCTCGAGACGTGAACCTCCGGGAGTCGAACCCCAGACTTCTATATCCAAAGGCAAGTAAGCTAACCACTCTGTCATTGTATCTTTTTTTACCGCACAGTAACATTATGGTCCATTATGAAAAAATATAACTACTAGTATTTAGAACAACACCAGGTCTAGAGTGACTAAACGATGGTTAGGCCCAAGATGTTACTCACACTGACAGGGGTTGGAACGGCCTCCTTATAATTTGACTGGCGTGTTTGGGTAGGGGAAGTTCTACCCTATGTTGCATATTTTGGGGCGCTTCGACCTTTTATCCAAAAATGGTTTTAATGAGTTGGGCAAACCGAAATTAAGACATCCTGAAACTATTGAGGCTAACTGAAGTTATATTTGAGATTTCTTATTTTTTGCCGTCCCAGCAACACGGCAGATGTACACCCGAAAAAGGCTAATGCAGGATATAGACAGATAGATAGGAATTTACATACAAAAAGCCTCATCTGAACTGATGGCTGTAAAATATTTATTTTTTAACCGAATTTCCAAACTAAGGTGTTTTTATTTACCACTAAAATTGCCAGTTCCAATTATATATAATGTATTTACATTTTGTTAAAATTACTCACTCACATAGCTGAAAAACCTTTAGCTTAAACAAACGTCCGAAATAATAGCAAATTTGTCGGGTTTAGACTCCACCAAAATGTACAGAATTTGTATTTTTCATTTTTGTCTGGATTGCGTAGCAAATCTAGGCTTACAGTTTGGCGATTTCCATGTGTCTGTCCGTCTATCCGTCCGTCCGTCTACGAGTTTTGAAGTTTTCGTTAAAGTTTTTGTTTTTTCCTCATTTCTCAAAAATGAATTGTCAAAAAGCTTTGAACTTGACACTTGTTCAACATCATTACAAATGTTATATGAAAATAACTCAAACTATGTCATGTATTTTACCTGGACTACCCCCCTTTTCACACAGTTTTTTCACTTAAAATGTTAAATTCGCAATCCGGCTTTCGCGCATCTATTGGTGCTTCGCCTTTTTTTTTGTGTTACTTTTAACAAAGTTTGAGGTTTCCACTGGACCCCCATATAAATGAAACGTTCCTATGCCAGTGAACGTGTAACCGGTCATCCGGTTTGTCTGATGCTACGGAGAAGTTCAAATTTGAAGGTGATGAAAACACGGTTTGGAAACTTTACCTGTCTTCTGCTTCAATCGATCTATGCTTTTCTCTGTCCTATCATTTCACTATTTTTGTTTTTCTACATCCGACCGAAACATTAGGGTCAGTTTCTTAAAATGTAGATGTAGAAACTATTAAGTATCTTGAGCACAGCTAGTGCTAAACATCAAGAACAGTGAAACAAACCAACGTCTTTTCTACATAGCATTTGATGAATTTGGTGCATTTTCAGAATATATTGATGAAAAACGTCGGACCCGGTGTCCTCCACCCACAGACATACTCAACTAAATATTGAACTAATATTCGGAATATAGACCGAAAACAAAAAATAGAAAAAAATGAACGTACGAGATTGACTGGTATTCCACTAAATGTCAAGTAGGAAACAACAAATTCCTATGTTTTAAAATCATTGTACTTTTCTCAAACATACATCATCATAATGATTAGACAATACGTATGAATCGATTTAACACACGTTGAAGACAAGACGTATATTCAAATAAAAAAAAAGCTTAAATCATATATATACATTTTTCGTAATGACATTTTGAAACCGTAATTACATGTTGTTCGGCAAAAAAGTATACACATGCATCACGGTTTATGTATTTATATCTTACATACACTGCATGATGTAGTAGCAGCTTTTATGACGGTTGGTGATTCAGCCAATGTCGATCCAGACTGGATCATGACTAGATAGTGTAATATAGCCTGTCCAATTCCTTCTTACTATAAAACACAAAGTCAGTTCTTGTCTAAGAAGTTTTAATTCTCGATCGTATAGCTTTTACTTAATACATACATACGTCCTAACTACATAAGTCAACAGTATGTGCCGGTCTGAAATAATACCTCAGAGCGGGCTTATTTATACTAAAATATCTATATGTTATAAAACAATGGTTCTTTGTTTGAGTCCATTAAGACACACGTGCTGACGTTAAATTGATGGTAATTGGCATAAGTATTTGATTCACACCAATTAGTATGATTCCTACCCTTTTCGTGACAAGACTAATGGTGGTACCGACATCTTATCGTCGTCGTTTTTATCGTGTTTTATGGTCAAGTCTAAGTTAACCGATCGCTAATAACTATATACTTGATCAATGCACACAAAGGACCCTTGTTAAACATGAGTGGCCGGATTCAATTATTTGGCTCTATTAGTTTTACAAGTGATACGGCATGTCCCGTATCTTAATATTTCCTGTTGATCATGACCAACTTATTAAGCTGTCAGCATGTGCGTATTTCACATATGATATAGTTTATAATATACTTAGAGATATGACTATTTTACATTCCTATCAAACCAATTAAGAATTATTAATCAATAATTCTTTACAATATAAAGAAGAAAAAAATAGTCGAGCTGAAAATAAACAATAGCATATACAAAGCAATCAACTTCGATAAAAGAAACACAATGTTATGTTAAGTCGATAATAGAAACACAATATTATGTATAAGTCGATTCAAAGTAAATTCATAATGCCAATATAACAACGTCCACTGTACACATATATTAATGTCCTTTATTAACATTGAATCAAGATGCCACCAGTGCACCTGTGGGTTATTGTTCACTAAGTCCGAATGTTTATGCGTCTATTACTGCTATGTGTGTTCACTTGGTAGCCTGTGTAGTAAAGTCCGTCTTCCTAACACCTTCGGTGCGTCGTTGACCTATTGATGTCCCGATGATCATGCGGTTGTCCGGTAATGTATTCGTCCGGAGCAGATTGATAGAATGTCACTTTTGCAGTGTGACTTGTTGACATATTCCATTTGACAAGGAACTATTTATATCCCGGCTAGGCTTGGATATCTCTCATTCTCGTTGTAAGTTGACTCTGTGATTACAATATTTGTATGTTGTGTGTATCAGTTCAAGTGCATTATGTTATGACAATAATTATCTTCCGCCACATTATACTTTGAGAGTACACCGAGGTCTTGACCCCTAACCGTTGGTAAATCGTTTGCTTCACCCTGTTACCACTTTAAGAGTAAGTATAGGGACTTATGAGTATCACACTTGAATTATCATAAGTTCGTCATCCGCCTAGTTTTTATTTATAACTATGTTGGCGTACTTAACCTAGTGATCCTTGACCGCTCTAGGCTAACTGCATATCCAGTCCATTTAGGACAGGCTTAAAGGCCTCAGCCTTTAACTGTTTACCCGATACACCTTCAAACAGCGAGGACTCCTGATCGGCGTCCACCTCTCTAACTCGAGTGCCGTCCATGTTGACGTCGCTGCAGGCTGTATCGTCGTTCCCTCGTAGGTTGGCTCGTAGAGTGTTTCCAACCGGTCTCGTTCCCGTTGCTGTTGAGTGATTTTATTGAGATTGTAAGACCGTTTCCCAAAACCAGTAATTATTCTTTTTATTACATATTTCTTGATTAGGCATTTTGCTAGTATAATTAATGCTATTATTCCCCAAAGTATCACGATATAACCCCATATCGGGAAGCTATCATCAAGTGGCATTTCTTCCATAGTTTGAAGCTTATCTAACTCTTGTATAAGTGACGTAACGGGGACTTTTTCTAGAGCCTTCAGGCTCTTAGGAATTTTAAGATCTAGTTTGCTAAAATTGGTTAACTGGTTGAGTTTTAATTCAATATTTGTAAAATCTAGGTATTTTAGAAATGTCATGATTGACTGAACCGAGTAGTTTGATTTAGATTCGTATGACCCAACTAGAGTGAGCTGTTCTGAGATTGCCGTACAACTCGTGTTTATTTTCATCATGCCGTACGGGGCCTCAATACTTATCAATTGCCTATTGGATTCGTCATTGCGACAGTTTATGTGAAAGCCATAGGGCTATTTGTCATAATAAAGTATGTACTATCGTCTATGAAGATTGCTTGCGGCAATCCAGTATTTGTGGCGAACAACTGACAGTTAAGTTTTCGAACTGGAAAAAAAAACGAATAAAATTTGTTTTATGAATTGTTGGACCATCTCACCCATATTTTTATATTTATCATATAAGGCCCTTGATGCAAGACTATACTTTGTTTTAACCCTCTACGTCGCCGCAACCTACTCCCACTTAAAATCAAATTTGCCAGGCTGCTAAATACACCTAAGGGTGTACACAGTCTGACGGTGCTTTTAATTCACACGAGTTTTGTCGGAATTGGCATTTAAGTGCCCCCTTGTATCTAATCCAAGATACCGGAAAGTGCCTCTAGCAGTTTCCTAACCTTCCTTCGTTTCTCACACTTAAAACTAATTTGCCACGCTGCTTACACCTAAGAGTGTACACAGTCCGACGGTGCTTTTAATTCACACGAGTTTTGTCGGAATTGGCATTTAAGCGCCCTTGTATCTAATCCAAGATACCGGAAAGTGCCTCTAGCAGTTTCCTAACCTTCCCTTCGTTTCTCACACTTAAAACAAATTTGCCACGCTACTTACACCTAAGGGTTTACACAGTCCGACGGTGCTTTTAATTCACACGAGTTTTGTCGGAATTGGCATTTAAGCGCCCTTGTATCTAATCTAAGATACCGGAAAGTGCCTCTAGCAGATCCCTAACCCGTTCCTCTTTCGTTTCTCACACTTAACCAAATTTTGCCACCCTGCTACACCTGAGTGTAAACAGTCCGACCTGTGTTTTTAATTCACACAATAACTGTCGGAATTGGCATTTAAGTGCCCCCTTGTATCTAATCTAAGATACCAGAAAGTGCCTCTAGCAGATCCCTAACCCGTTCCTCTTTCGTTTCTCACACTTAACCAAATTTTGCCACCCTGCTACACCTGAGTGTAAACAGTCCGACCGGTGTTTTTAATTCACACAATAACTGTCGGAATTGGCATGTAAGTGCTCTTGTACCTAATCCAAGGTACTACTAATACTACTACTACTACTGCTACTACTACTACTACTGCTACTACTACTACTATTACTACTAGGCTACTTTTAACCTTTTTAGCCTATTGTTCCTTTCTATAGAGTGCATATCCATTTTTGTTTGGTTATCCGATACACTACTTCCGTAATAATTATATTTGAGCCATGATGTTAACCCTATACTTCATAAACTAATTACACTACAAGTGTTTATTTTTTCTACCTATGATGAAACAATGTATTGTGAATACATGGACAAAAGACCACACTTGTTGCTTGAGTGTAATATGCGAAAAATACTTCACTAATATAGGCCCCTGGCTACTTGGTACAGACAGTAACCACTTCTTACTTAAGGTCAAATAATCTACTTCAGTTTATTAGACGTACGTGCTTCTACAAGCTTTTGACCTTTTGACCATAATTACCAGACAAATGCGCCTACCTTGCACAATTAGTCTGTTTACTATATATATACACACTACATAAAAATTTGACGTTTTTTTGCTAATACTGAGGTGACCCTTATTTCCGCCCTCAAATATATTGAAGCCTACCATCATTAATAAAATTGTGTGTCTACTACCTGTTATGACTAACCCTACTTCTACTATCAATATTACTACAACTTCATATTCGTTAGCCGTTTATTTGAGAAACTACTTCTATCACAGAAGTTTACCTTATACCTGTATTCTGTCCCTTGCGGCTATTAACCATAACTGTGTCAGTTACAAAACATTGTTTGACAGGTTAATCATTGTGGTCAAGAACTCTTTTAAAGGTACTGTTACCCTTTTCTACATTTTTTTACTTACTAAACGAATTTCAACTAATCTATCCTATTTTTATAATGCAAGAATTTGAACTACTAGATGTCGAAATCTTTAGTGTAGGTGTTCTTTTTCTTTCCGCTCAAGTCATTAAACCTAACATTATGACTCGAGCTAATTATAAGTTTTTCTTCCTAAATTTCCAGTTTTTGTGGTAATCGTTAGTATTGTGGAGGAATGAGTACTTTTCAATGTCTTTCGACCATTCTTTGAAATCAGTGGAGGAAGTCCCATCAAACATTTTAATGCTATATGCTATACTCTGGTTATTGGCCGTTTAAACTTGGGCCCGCACGAGCTCATGGTTTGTTTGATTTTGAGCTTCCATTGTATCGTTAAGAGTTGCCATTTGATGTGCCACGTGAGTGAAAGCTGCGGCAATATCAGTTTCTGCCATTTTGAATTATTTAATGATTTTTTCTTTTGTTTCAAGTTTAATTAAATTTTAATTTTGTTTTTGTTTTCATTATTTATTTATTTATTTTAGTTTTTAGATTTCTTTATTCATTTAGTTTTTCATTTAGTTTTGTTTTTCAAATGATTTTAAATTTGTATATTATTATTCGTTATTACTCGTTTATCAATAAAAATTATTATTAGGTTATTTATTATTTTTGTTATAATTTCAAAATTATAATTTTCTATAATTGTCTTAATTTACAAAATGTTTCAATATTTAGTGAGATTTTAAAGTTGGTTTTGTGAGACCGGCCGAACAAAATCAATTAAAATCACTAACCTTTTACTTCGTCGTTAGTACTTCGTCGTTGTGCGCCGCTTTGTTTTCTCAAGGTCGATCCTGGTCTTAAGGCGTCCAGTTTAAGTCATGTAATATAGCCTGTCCAATTCCTTCTTACTATAAAACACAAAGTCAGTTCTTGTCTTAGAAGTTTTAATTCTCGATCGTATAGCTTTTACTTAATACATACATACGTCCTAACTACATAAGTCAACAGTATGTGCCGGTCTGAAATAATACCTCAGAGCGGGCTTATTTAAACTAAAAAATCTATATGTTATAAAACAATGGTTCTTTGTTTGAGTCCATTAAGACACACGTGCTGACGTTAAATTGATGGTAATTGGCATAAGTATTTGATTCACACCAATTAGTATGATTCCTACCCTCTTCGTGACAAGACTAATGGTGGTACCGACATCTTATCGTCGTCGTTTTTATCGTGTTTTATGGTCAAGTCTAAGTTAACCGATCGCTAATTACTATATACTTGATCAATGCACACGAAGGACCCTTGTTAAACATGAGTGGCCGGAGTCAATTATTTGGCTCTTTTAGTTTTACAAGTGATTCGGCATGTCCCGTATCTTAATATTTCCTGTTGATCATGACCAACTTATTAAGCTGTCAGCATGTGCGTATTTCACATATGATATAGTTTATAATATACTTAGAGATATGACTATTTTACAATAGCCGTTCGACGTTCGTTCCATGCCATATCTGTCCTGTCTGGGAACGAATTGAAATTTGACCGAAGCATTGTGGTGTACTGGTTAGAGCGTCTGCCCTGCATTCGGGAGGTCGTGGGTTCGAGTCCCCTGATACTTTAAAAATGGAACCCTTGCCTGACGAGCAAATAATGGGTAGTGCTACGACTGATTGACCAGTGTCAGAATAATGTGACTGGGGGTATAATATCATGTCTACTACGGTGTGGTATTCCAGTGTGGCAGCACTATAAAGAAACCATTGAGTTCGCTGCTTCAAGTAGACATATCATCACATCACACACAAACACACAGATAAAAGTCCAGACTCCATTGTGCCTATACTCGTCGGGTAGGACGCCTGTCGTAGGCGGACGGATTATAATCCTTAGAAATACACACACACACACACACACACACACACACACACACACACACATTGAAATTTGTTGGGGTGGGACGTCACGATTCATAAGACACGTACAGGTAGACTTGCACTAGACGTGAGAAGCATGGCTCTATGGTGGTATGTACCTACCATGGTATAGGTACACGCCATAAGAGCTACGATTCTCGCAGCTAGACTTGCACATACCGGTGCATACATACGCAGCGGCACAATCAAACATGAACTGTGCTCGCCCTATAGGTTTAACCTATTTCATATTATAAAGCCCAAGAAAGCGTAAATAAAGCCATATTTTTTTAGAGAGAGTGGATCCTTTAGAAGATCACAGGATTGCTTTACTAGAGCGTGTGAATTACTCAAACATGGGAATTCTTTACTTGAGCATGAGGTTCATGCTTTTCTAGAGTAAGAGGGATACTTTAGAAGAGCATGTGATTTCTATAGTATGTGCATTATTTACGAGAGCATATAAATGTTTTCACGAGCATACATTTGCTTAACAATTAATAAGAGCATTAAGTGCATGAACTGCTTTACTACAATGTACTAGTGCAAACAATTGCTTTGCTAGATAATTGGAATGATTTATTGGATCGTGGAAATACTATATAAGAGCATGCCCTTTCTTAAGGAAAGCATGGGCTTGCTTTTCAAGGCTGATTAGATACAGTATAAGGGCATGTACATAGCATTCCTGAACATGGTCATGGTCAACACGAGCACAAACGCGTGAATGCTTTACAAGCTTAAGGACCTACCTTACTGTACCATCCGCATTACCATATATTGCAAATGCGTTACTTTATTATGATAGCGCAATGCTTTTCTAGACCATGGAAATACTTAGCTAGAGCAAGGAAATTCATCAATACATGCTTTACTATGCATGCTTTACAAGACCATGAACATGCCTTAAAAGAGTGAGACAACGTATAACTATAGCATGTGAAGGATTACCTAGTGAAAATAATGCTTTACTAGAAAACGGGACGCTTTACTTGACCAAAGGAATGCTTACTAGAGCACGGGAATGATTTACTAGAGCATAGAATGCTTTACTAGAGCACGGAATGCTTTAATAGAGCACGGAATGCTTTACTAGAGCACGAAATGCTTGACGAAAACACGGGACGCTTTACTGGACCATGCAAATGCTTTACTAGAGCACAGAATGCTTTACTAGAGCACGGAATGCTATACTAGAGCACGAAATGCTTGACGAGAGCACGGGACGCTTTACTGGACCATGCACATGCTTTACTGGAGCACGGAATGCTCTACTAGAGCACAGAATGCTTTACTAGAGCACGAAATGCTTGACGAGAGCACGGGACGCTTTACTGGACCATGCAAATGCTTTACTGGAGCACGGAATGCTTGACGAGAGCACGGGACGCTTTACTGGACCATGCAAATGCTTTACTTGAGCACGGAATGCTTGACGAGAGCACGGGACGCTTTACTGGACCATGCAAATGCTTTACTGGAGCACGGAATGCTTGACGAGAGCACGGGACGCTTTACTGGACCATGCAAATGCTTTACTGGAGCACGGAATGCTTGACGAGAGCACGGGACGCTTTACTGGACCACGCAAATGCTTTACTGGAGCACGGAATGCTTTACGAGAGCACGGGACGCTTTACTGGACCATGCAAATGCTTTACTGGAGCACGTAATGCTTGACGAGAGCACGGGACGCTTTACTGGACCACGCAAATGCTTACTAGAGCACGAAATGCTTGACGAGAGCACGGGACGCTTTACTGGACCATGCAAATGCTTTACTGGAGCACGGAATGCTTGACGAGATCACGGGACGCTTTACTGGACCATGCAAATGCTTTACTGGAGCACGGAATGCTTGACGAGTGCACGGGACGCTTTACTGGACCATGCAAATGCTTTACTAGAGCACGGAATGCTTGACGAGAGCACGGGACGCTTTACTGGACCATGCAAATGCTTTACTGGAGCACGGAATGCTTTACAAGAGAACGGGACGCTTTACTGGACCATGGGAATGCTTTACCCGAGCACGAAATGCTTGACGAGAGCATGGGACGCTTTACTGGACCACGGGAATGTTTTATTAGAGCTCGAAATGCTTTGCTAAAGCACGGGACGCTTTACTGGACCATGTAAATGCTTTACGAAAGCACGGAATACCTTACTAAGCAAGGGATGTTTTACTGGACTATCAGAATGCTTTACTAGAGCATGGAATGCTTTACTAGAGCACGGGACATTTTACTGGACCATGTGAATGTTTTACTAGAGCACGGAATACTTTACTAGAGCACGTGACCCTTTACTGAACTATGGGAATGCTTTACTAGAGCACGGGACCCTTTACTGAACTATGGGAATGCTTTACTAGAGCACGGGACCCTTTACTGAACTATGGGAATGCTTTACTAGAGCACGGGACCCTTTACTGAACTATGGGAATGCTTTACTAGAGCACGGAATGCTTTAATAGAGCACGGGAAGCTTTGCTGGAACTTGAGAAAGTCAATGCTTTACAAGAACAAGGACATATTTTATTGTAACATGCGCATGCATTATCATTGACCAGGAAATGCTTTCTTAGAGCACGGAACTTTACTGGATCAAGGAATGATTTACTAGAGCACGGAATGCCTTACTAGAGCATTGTAATGCTTTACTAGAGCGTGGAAATGCTTTAATAGAGCATGTGAATGCTTTGCCAGAGCAGTGGAATGCTTTAGTAGAGCAAGGGAATGCGTTACTAGAGCACTGGTATGCTTTACTTAATCATTGGAATGCTTTACTAGAGCATATAAATGCTTTATCGGAACAGCAGAAGGCTTTAATTGAGCATGGTAATTCATAAACCAAGAGAATACTGTATTAGAGCATGAGAACTCAGGCATGGGACTGCTTCCTAGGGCAGAAATGAATTTATCAGAACAAGATAATGCTGTACAAGTGCAAGGGATGCTTTACGAGAGCATTTGAACACTAACAGATCAGGGAATATATTCCTAGAGCATTACATGCTTTACAAGAGCACGGGAATACTTCGCTAGAGATTTGGCTTTGGAACGCTTGTCTAGTGAAATGGAATGCTTTACTAGAGGATATGAAAGCTTTATTAGTTTTTTTCAAGGCTTAACAAGAGCAAGACAATATGACATGCTTTACTAGAAGAGGGCAATATTTTACTAGAGCATGGGAATGCTTTACTAGAGAATGGGAGTGCTTTACTAGAGCAAGGGAATGCTTTACTAGAGTTATGACATTCTTTACTACAGCAAGGTAATGCTTTACCAGAGAATGGGAATGTTTTACCAGAGCAAGGGAATGCTTTGCTAGAATAAGAGAATATTTTACTAACGCAAGGCAATGCTTACTAGAGCAAGGGAATGTTTTACTAGAGCAAGGGAATGCTTTTCTAGAGCAAGGGAATGCCTTACGAGAGCAAGGGAATGCTTTATTAGAGCAATGGAATGTTTAACTAGAGCAAGGGAATGTTTTACTAGAGCAAGGAAATGCTTTACAAAAGAATAGGAATGCTTTACTAGAGCAAGAGAATGCTTTACTAGAGCAAATGAATGCTTTACCAGAGCAAAGAAATACTTTATCAGAGCAAGAGAATGCTTTACCAAAGCAAGGGAATACTTTAACAGAGCAAGGGAATGCTTTACTAGAGCAAGGGAATGCTTTACTAGAGCAATGGAATGCTTAATTAGAGCAATGCAATGCTTTACTAGAGCAAGGCAATGCTTTACCATAGAATGGGAATGTTTAACTAGAGCAAGGGAACGCTTTAACAGAGCGAAGGAATGCTTTACCAGAGCAAAGAAATACTTTATCAGAGCAAAAGAATGCTTTACCAAAGCAAGGGAATACTTTACCAGATCAAGGGAATGCTTTACTAGAGCAATGGAATGCTTACTTAGAGCAATGCAATGCTTTACTAGAGCAAGGCAATGTTTTACCAGAGAATGGGAATGCCTTACTAGATCAAGGGAATGCTTTATTAGAGCGAGGGAATGCTTAAATATAGCAAGGGAATGCTTTACTAGAGCAAAGGAATGCTTTACTAGAGCAAGGGAATGTTTTACTAGAGCAATGAATGCTTCCTAGAGCAAGTAAATGCTTTACTAGAACAAGAAAATGCTTTACCAGAGCAAAGGAATGCTTTACTAGAACAAGGGAATGCTTTACTAGAGCAATGAATGCTTTCCTAGAGCAAGTGAATGCTTTACTAGAACAAAGAAATGCTTTACTAGAGAGAGACAGGAAATGCTTTGCCAGAGCAAGAAAATGATTAACCAGAGCAAGGGAATGCTTTACCAGAGCAAAGGAATGCTTTACAAAAGTAAGGGACTGCTTTATCAGAGCAAGAGAATTCTTTACCAGAGCAAGGGAATGCTTTACTAGAGCACGGGAATGCTTTGCCAGAGAAAAGGAAAGCTTTACTAGAGCATGGGAATGCTTTACTAGAGCAAGGGAATGCTTTACTAGAGCATGGGAATGCTTTACCAGAGAATGGGAATGCTTTACTAGAGCAAGGGAATGCTTACTAAAGCAAGCGAATGCTTTACCAGAGAATGGGAATGCTTTACTAAAGCAAGGGAATTATTTACTACAGCAAGGGCATGCTTTACTAGAGCAACGTAATGCTTAACTAAAGCAATGCAATGCTTACTAGAGCGAGGGAATACTTCGCTAGATGTTGGCTTTGTCCAGTGAAATGGAATGCTTCACTAGAGGATATGAATGCTTTACTAGTTTTTTTCAAGGCTTAACAAGAGCAAGACAATATGACATGCTTTACTAGAAGAGGGCAATATTTTACTAGAGCATGAGAATGCTTTACTAAAGCACGGGAATGCTTTACTAGAGAATGGGAATGCTTTACTAGAGCAAGTGAATGCTTTACTAGAGTAAGAGAATATTTTACAAAAACAAGGCAATGCTTACTAGAGCAAGGGAATGCTTTACCAGAGAATGGGAATGCTTTACTAAAGCAATGAATGCTTACCTAGAGCAAGTGAATGCTTTACTAAAACAAAGAAATGCTCTACTAGATCCAGGAAATACTTTGCCAGAGCAAGGAAATGATTTGCCAGAGCAAGTCAATGTTTTACCAGAGCAAAGGAATGCTTTATCAGAGCAAGGGACTGCTTTACCAGAGCAAGAGAATTCTTTACCAGAGCAAGAGAATGCTTTACTAGAGCAAGGGAATGCTTTGCCAGAGAAGAGAATAGGAATGCTTTACTAGAGCAAGGGAATGCTTTACCAGAGAATGGGAATGCTTTACTAGAGCAAGGGAATGCTTACTAGAGTAAGCGAATGCTTTACCAGAACATTGAAATGCTTTACTAGAGCAAAGGAATTATTTACTAGAGCAAGGGCATGCTTTACTAGAGCAACGGAATGCTTAACTAGAGCAAGGCAATGCTTACTAGAGCGAGGGAATTCTTTACCAGAAAATGGGAATGCCTTACTAGAGCAAGGGAATGCTTTGCTAGAGAATGGGAATGCTTAACCAGAGCAAGAGAATGGTTTACCAAAGCAAGGGAATGCTTAACTAGAGCAAGGGAATGCTTTACCAGGGCAAGGGAATGCTTTACCAGAGCACAGAACTGCTTTACCAGAGCAAGGGAATACTTTACCAGAGCAATGGAATGCTTTACTAGAGCAAGGGAATGTTTTACCAGAGCAAGGGAATGCTTTACTAGATAAAAGAAAATGCTTTGCCAGAGATTGTGAATGCTTTACTAGAGCAAGGGAATGCTTAAATAGAGCAAGGGAATGCTTTACTAGAGCATGGGAATGCTTTACTAGATAATGGAAATGCTTTCTTATAGCAAGCGAATTATTTACTAGAGCAAGGTAGTGCTTTACTAGAGCAGTGGAATGCTTAACTAGAGCAAGGGAATGCTTTATTAGATGAATGAACGCTTTACCAGAGAATGGGAATATTTTACTAGAGCAAGTGAATGTTTTACTAGAGCAAAGGAATGCTTTACTAGAGCAAGGGAAATCTTAATTAGAGCGAGGGAGTGCTTTACTAGAGCTAGGGAATGCTTTCCTTGAGCAAGGGAATGCTTTACTAGAGCATGAGAATGCTTTAATAGAGCCTGGGATTACTTCACAAGAGAATGAGAATCCTTTACTAGAGGAAGGGAATGCCTTACTAGTGCTGCTTTACAAGAGAAAGATAATATTTTTCTAGAGCATGTCAATGCTTTAGTAGAGCATTGGAATATTTTACTAGTGTATGAGAATTGTTTGCAAGAGTGAAGAGTGAATACACTTTACTAGGGCATGGAAATACTTTAATAGAACATGGGAATACTTTACTATAACATTTATATGTTTAAATATAGCATGAACCTGCCTTACTAGACCTGGTATTAATTTAGTAATGCAGGAAATGCATTTAATGCTGTTTACCAAGAGCACTGATACTCGTATGAGTTATTGTTTGTAAACAAAATTCTTTTGGACAGATAGACCTTGTTTACAGATGATATGACATAAACAATATTTTCTGAAATTGCGTTTGTTGTGCTCACCCGGATTAAAGTATTCATGTTGTGTACACATAGATATTATACCTAAGAAAAAAGACTCCGTAATCTACAAGATATGGAGGCAGAAAGTTAAAACTCTTACTCTTGTAGCTAAGCAACAGTATTACAGTGAAACAATACATTCAAATAAGCGAAATCCGAAACAACTATGGAGTAATTTACATGAATTATCTGGATTTAAAAATCAAGTTCAAACCAATATAAATGATGACGACGGAAATCCTATAATAAATCCGTATTTGGCAGCAAATACATTTAATAAACACTTTTCTTCATTTTTTAAAAGGTATCAAGCAAATAGATCGCCTGTCCACACATTACGCAAATGTCCCACTTGCAAATCTCATTGATGATAAAATGCGAAATTCTCCAAAATTTAATATCCCACTGGTACCGCTGACCTTTGTCGAAAGTCAATCTAACGGTTGCGACGACATAAGTACCAGATTTCTAAAAAAATGTCTGCTTCTGTAATGGCCCCTATTCTTACGATTTTTTTTAATAACAGTATACTCATTAATATCTATCCACAATTATTCAAAAGAGCAAAAGTAATCCAAGTTCATAAAACGGGTCCTAAAAATGACAAAGCCAATTAAAGGCCAATGTCAATACTTCCTATTATTTCCTTGATTTTGAACATGTTAGTTAGTATACATTTGAGACGACATCTTGAAGAAAATAAGTTTTATTCACGACGATCTGGTTTCAGGGCAAACCATTATTGTCAAACTGCCCTTATACAAACATTAGATTACTGGATTGCAGCCATAGACAAAAATGAAATTGTTGGTACTATATTTCTTGATCTATTAAAGGCTTTTGATTTAGTTGATATTGCTCCAAAAGTTGGAAATGTACAAACTAGATAGTTCTGCAGTTTCCTGGTTTTCATCATATCTAGATAACAGAAATCAGCAAGTTCAAGTTTCTGGTATAACTTCAGAATCCATTTTATCGGGCGTACCGCAGGATCTGTATTATGCCCCTTATTATTTTTAATCTACATCAGTGACTTGCCGTTATCTATTGAAAATACAGTCACGGATACTTTTGCAGACGATACAACGCTTTCAACTTCAAATTCATCTCTTGCCAGCGCGGTAAATTCTCTCAATAATGACCTTATTAACGTCAACGCCTGGTGCGATACAAATCGCATGTCTGTCAATGAATGAAAAACAAAAATAATGTATCTCTCTTCTAAGAACAAAATAAATCGTATTTATGATAATGCTCCTTCGATTCAATTCACAGATGAAACCATTAACTGTAGTTACGAAGGAAAACTACTCGGTGGTACAATTGACAACACTCTCTCTTCGAATAGCCAAATTGATAAAGTTCTTAAAAACTGTAATTCATTGTTATATATGTTATCTCGCGTAAAGATCTACCTTTCTATACCTATGCATAAATTATTTTTCAATGCTTATATCTTACCCCATTTAGATTACTGTTGTGTGATATGAGGAAATTGTAATGTTTCTCTGGAATTTTTTTTGTAAGATTTCAAAAAAAAAGAGCTGCAAGACTTATCCTTTACTGAACTTCGTTGGATGATGTTTCCCGAAAGAGTTAAATTCCAAAAAGCAATTTTTATGTTTAAAACATTTAATGATCAGGCTCCTGCTTATCTTAAAAATACGTTTACTCCTACTTCAAATGTACATATGCGAAATTTAAGATCATCCTCAAATCTACAACTATATTCCCCCAGACCGAATAGTGAGTTTTTCAGAAAATCGTTTGCCTATTCAGGAACTCACTTCCTCACCATATACAAAATGCCCAATCTGTTAATCATTTCAAAACATTGTATTTACAGTGGATTAACCAAACCATATAATAATGACTAAGTCTTGCAACTCAGTTTTAGACATATTTCCGTTACTGTATGCATGAATATATTACAATTCATTTTAAATGTATATCACACATCTTTGTAAACATTGTGTAATATATATTGTTGAAGGCCTCATGGAAGATTGACTAGTTTCAAATGAGTTCTCTCGTTAAATAAAGTCTTTATCATTATTATTATTATTATTATACCATGTTGACATAGATATTATACCATACAGCTTAAACCAGAAATAACGCCATGATTGATAGTTTTCAAATGATTTCAGGTCATACTGCTATTGCTGAACATGATCGCAAACATGCTGAAATGTGTATTTGTTGCTGGGGCAGATTCGTCCAGTGGTCGTCGGCTTCAATGAGGTGCTTTTACTTGATATTTTCATACACGTCATTCATCTTTGTTTTAACTACTAATTTGGAGTTAGTTTGAACTTTGAATATATGTATATCCTGGCAGCTTAACTGAAACTGGATGAAGTCACTAGATCAAGTCATAAACGGTTTCATTTGTTATACTGGACTAAATTTTGACATCCATAAGAGCATTTGTTTAGTGCTGTGTGGCAGCTGTAACTAGTAGCATCAGTAGTATAATTAATAACTGGTCCTATGGGATCCTCAAGCCCAATATTTGTGACTTTCAAGTAGAAAACCGCGTAAGCCGGTGCAAGGGGACCTAAAATGTATAGTACTTTAAATTATCATACAACCGAGTCTGCTACCTGTCTCTCTTGTTTGCATATGTTGCTTCCAATGGATCCCCTTTTCAGTATTTATTGAAAAGCACACTGGCGTTTGTTTAGTGATGTGTGGCGGATATTAAAAGACGCATCGACTTCAAATCAGAAAGTTATTACTTACGGGTCTTTTGGGATCATCAAGCCCTATATTTGTGATTAAATGTAAAAAATACCGCTTAAGCAGGTACTAGGGTGTGTGAGAGGTGTTGCACCTATATTACCTCTCATAAACGGACTCGATAAACTTTCTTTTCTGCCTTATATGTATGTGTTGCTTTCAGAGGATCTCCTTGTCAGCATGTACTGGGTAGTTCTAATTGAGGAGTTGCTCGGATGGTGCAACTTGGACTACCGTTTGGAGTTTCTTAGACAAGAACTGAAATAAAACAAAATGTTTTTTGGACTAGAATATGTGTTTTGTTCCTTACATTAAAACTGGCCTTTTCTTGGAGTACAATTTGGAGATTATTGGACTTCATATAGGTGTTCCCAGGATTAGAATTGGTTGTTCATTGACACATGTATAGTATTCCTTGGAATAGAATGTGGCGTTTATTGGACTAGTAGAATTTGGTGTCGAGAGTTAAATGTTCCTTTTACTAGACTAATTTGTTCCGTAGACTAGATTAGTGTCCCTTGTACTAGAATCGGGGGCTTTTGGGTCTAGAAGTGGATATGTATTGGACAATAATGAGTTGTTGAATTTATTGTGTATTCATTTTACTAGAATGGGTGTTGGGAAATGCTCCTTAAATACAATTGGGCGTTCCTTGGACAAATATACTATTTCTTGGATAACAACGATGTTCCTTGGACAAAAAAGTTGTTTTCTTTGGACAAATATGGTGTTATCTGGACACATGTTTAATTCTTGGATAAATGTGGTGTTCCTTGGATAAATATGGTCACCGCGGTACTTTGGACAAATATTGCGTTTCTTAGACAAATATTGCGCTCCTTGGACACATATGATGTTCATATGACTATAATGTATTATTCCTCTTAGACTAGCATCGGGTGCTTCTAAAACTATAATAAAGTGTTCTTTTCATTAGAATATTGTATATCTTGGACTAACATAGAGTGGCGGCAGTAAAACGTCTCCCCGAGTTTGCAATCAGAATAGTCGATTACGTGCGATTACGAAGGCTTCATAACCTCTGCTCCCAACTTAATTCCATTTAGTTTTTTTCGCCCATTGTTTTCTCGTTTAGGTTAGAAGTCGGGACCATACGCTGCTGGCCATGGAATGGTTTATAAACACCTCATTGAAGGTTCCATGTTCACCGTCATATGCATAACATCTTCGGGATGTCGCACATGTCTGTACTATTGACATTTTAAATATTGAGTTTTGCTCAACCCGGGGCTAGAGGATAAAGCATTCCCTTGCTCCAGTAAAGCATTCCCTTGCTCTAGTTAAGCATTCCGTTGCTCTAGTAAAGCAAGTACTTTTCAATACCGTTCATGAACAGTCTCAATAAAAATAGTATGAGAGTGGACCTTTGGAAACGGCCGAACACGATACATACAAAATATTGCAGTCTCGGTTTGATTGAGACTGTTCATGAACGGTAGTGAAATATGCTAGCTACCGCTCACGCCCCCTAGCCCCGGGTTGTGCAGAGCTCAATATTCATAAAATCAATAGTACATAATTGTAACCATCCCGAAGATGGCATCATATGGCGGTGGACATAGCGACCTTTATATGTATTACAGCCCCAATGTCCAGGGCGTATGGTCCCAGTATCTACCAAAATCCTATTCCCCGAAGAGCGAAATCAATCAAACCGAGACTGCAATATTTTCTTTTTCCTTTTGTATTTATTGTGTTCGACGACTTCCAAATGTCTCCTTTTATACGCTTATTCTATAACTAAAATTAAGTGTTCTTCATTCCGATCTTTGGAGATCGCTGAGTCCG
The DNA here is from genome assembly GCA_037043455.1 of Cyrtodaria siliqua. Lineage (NCBI taxonomy): Eukaryota > Metazoa > Mollusca > Bivalvia > Adapedonta > Hiatellidae > Cyrtodaria > Cyrtodaria siliqua. Next base: position 120,997 of record JAWPHD010006621.1, on the reverse strand, counting down.
ATATTTATTTATATATATCGGTGCTACATTCTCAAATACTTTCGTGTTTTTCTTTTTACTTTAATTTAAACAGGTGGTTCCACTTCTCCAGTCTTTAAAGGTTCTGAGTATTGTTTAGTCAGTCTTAGGATATGTTGCCTGCTTCTTTATACTAGCCTGTTGTATTCCGTGGACTAGAATAATGCGTACATTGCATTAGATTCTGAAATTGGAAATTTCCGGGACTAGACTTTTGTTTTCATTTAATAAGAATGAACTACATGTTGAAGGCCGAACTTGATATTTCTTGAAATGCAATGGAGAGATTTTTGGACTGTATTCATACAGAGAATATTTTACTCAGTTTATATATATATATATATATATATTTATCATATATATATATATATATATTGATAATTATTGGGTGTGATTTATAATGAGTGATTTATAATGAGTGATTTATATTGAAATATTTATATTGAATGTATTTAATACCGAGTTAAATTTACACCCGACCGTTTTGCCACCAAGTCAAAACTGATAATATTACTTGGGACGAGTGGATATGATTCATATACGCATTAATAAATAGGACATGTACGTAGATGAATGATAAGCTGATTTAACTTGATTGTATTTACAATAGCAACTACATATCGGTCAAAGTTGACAGAACGTTATATATTGGTGTAGATGTAGACACAGAAAGTTTGCATTTAAACACCATGATAATGATAACTAAATAGTACAGATAACTAGAGATAGATCACGTCATAAATATAATTAGTATCATTAATGTAAATAGTGTTAAATGACGATATACGCCTTTCGTTCCACGTACTGTTATTTATTTAGGTACTTTAATACTTAATTATCAACCTGATACTTAAGATACTTAATTATCAACCTGATACTTAATTATCAACCTGATACTTAATTATCAATCCAGCTTGATAACTTCTAGTTACATCTGAAAAAAAAGGAGGGACGGCGGATGGGGGTGGGTGGGTGGGAGATTTAACGAAAATACTTCCCCACTTCCATCGTGTTATCTATATAATCTCATTTACGGGAATTCAGTATTGGCCATTTTATTTGGTATGAGCAAGGGTGGGTCTAGTCTCCCAGGTGTGCATCGGCCAATAGATTCACGACAGTTATATACACATTTCTCACCTTTGAAATTTACTTTTCCTTGGTTAACCAAGAGTCAAACAATAGTCCCTCGCACATAGACCAGTTGGATGTAGGCTTTCACAAGTGTTCACGATTGTATAAACCTGGCAGTATTTATATACACTGCTCCATGACATATCCATGACACTTCACGGGATCAGAAGGACTGTAATTCTGATTTGCAACAAAAGTGTAATGCCTTGATAAGCATTTGGCATAAAACCCATGTTTGTATAGAAAGGCATTTAGGAAAAGCCGGGCCGTCAAAATGGTGCATTTAACACGTAACCATATGGAAATTCGACAAGCGATCCGTTACTATTTTTGAGCAGTGTAGATCAGTCGTGTCGGCCTACATTGTCCTATCTTGTGTTACAAAGGTTCCGAAATCGGAATTGTTTCAAGTGCATGTTTGTGTTTCAGACTATCTCTACACTTACACATTTGCTAACACTCAAGTCATTGCATACATTATCAGTTTAAATATAACAACACGGCGATCAATGCTATAGTGCATAAGGGAGCCCCCATAGAATAATGACCTCCGGGTCAAAATTTCATATACAAAAATTAACCCCGGAATCGTAAAAAAGATTGACCTCATCCATAGAATTCTGACTCTTCGAGGCGGTCAATTTTATATATGTTTTAGATTTATTTGTAAGTTTATTTGTATGTAGTAGAATGAACCCGGTAAATATAGTATATCGATGAATACCATTGTGTAACACGATGGACCAAGTGGAGACAACTCACCAAGGGAGAATCAAGAATAAATAAATTTACAGATTTATTTACAACACGATGAACATATATACAAATGAATATCCCTATTCACTATCTTAATTAAGCAATAGACTGTACGGTTTTAATAAAACTGAATATCTGTGTTTATAAAATAAAGCTATATCAAAGCTATATCAAAGCTATTTTCGTCTCAAAGCTATATCTAGCTGAATCCTCCCGGTACAGTTCAGTGTCCGGCATTCAGTGTCCGGCACTAATACTTCACTTCTGCGAATTCACTTCCACGCAAAGCTACAATGCTCATATTCACGTCCCTCCTTAGCGATGTCTATTCGTTCCGGAACCATACTTCCGGTGACGTAGTTCCCACACGACATCAACTCGCACGACCGTTTCCGGCGATGGCGCCAGTCCCGGTATTCCACATCCGGTGACGTTATTCCGTATCTGCGTAACTAGGCCCTATTCACATTGACCTCTGTCAACGTCTAAGAAAGTAGCCTGCGATCACATGATAATTTGTCACATGACCATAGCTAAAATATCAAAATGGCGAACACAACGTGACACCACCAACTATCGGCTGCTGATTGACACGTAAACAGTCGAAAGAAACAACCTATTCTACATTTTGATATATATTTTAAGTTAGTAATTTAATTTAAGGTATGTTGTTAAGAGCTATGGGATACTGGAAAGTGCTGGTAAGCAAAATGCTATACTAGCTGTAACCCTATGGGAACGATTTGGTGGTGCGTATTGTGAATGTTTTGACGGCGGAGTGATATGCCAAGTACAAACCATTGTTCTACCGCAATATAATTCTGAGCATAATTTACTGTATATTTAAAAAATTCAAGCCGAAACATTGTTTTCTTTTGTAATTTAAGCATTTCATATAAAGGTAATTCAGAAACATATTAGTGCAATCAAGACATTTTGCATTTTCATCGTTTTTCATCGTTTGCCAAGATTCCTGGTATTTGATGAGACGATGACAGAGATGTATGTGTAATGCAAGGAACGATAACTCAGGGTAGAGATTGTGCCCTCTTGCCTAGCGTCCTCGTCTGTCGCCCAAATAGCAAATGATACGGTTCCCGCGTCCTATGACGGCGTTTTCCACCTACGACCCGTAGACCACGCTCCCGACAATACGCTATACCTCCGCTCCTAGCGTCTAATAAGACTACACAATATATACTCAGTCTTACAATGTTATCAAAACATGTATTCTACAATAGCACTAAGGTATCACCATATCTAATATCTGATTGCAAATCAATCTCTATTCATAATGAATAAACCCGAATTTTAGATCAAAACCTTCCTCGAGTTAATATTGTGTTAAACTTTAACAAAAAGTGTAACAATACAATACAATACAATACAAATCTTTTATTCACTCAGTTCATACATATACATGAAAACATGAGGTAATGCATATAGAATATATCGTACAAGGCTCTATTACATGAGTTATTTATTATTAACAATAGATTATTAGACTGATTTAAATCAAGTGAATTTACTTTACTGTATTTATTGGAGGAGCTAAATTATATTCGCAATTTAAAACTGCATCTATCATTTATATATAGTACATTTTCACCACACTGTCGAAGAAGTAATTTACAACCACACTCTCGTATGACTCAGTCTTTACACACATTTTTCAAATCTCATAACATATACGCATACATTTCTACTTGAATCTATTCAATATTTGCTTTACAAATTCACACGCTTTTCTAAATTCTTTCTTGTTTGTTGAATTCATAATGTTGTAAAATGTATGTATATTCGGCTTTTTATAGTATTTCTTTTTCAAAAAAAGTCTTTCGTAACATACTAAGTGTTTTACATGTTAGAAGGTAATGGTATTCATCTCCTATATCTTCATTACATAAAGTACAGACTCTGTTATTATGCACAATTTTATTCCATATGACACTTATTGCAAATTTTAGCCTGTAGCCCAAGATTTTGTTCATCAATGTAGTTTCTTAAAAAGGTGACAAGATAGCGCCACGGTGGTGAACACGATATATAGAGCAGACCGTCAACCTACTTAGGAAGAAATGTATATTTTACAAAATAAAATAGGAGATCTTTAGCAAAAATATAGGATTTCAAAATGAAAACTTGTCCAATTTAAACATCAAAACTGATCAGCGTACTTGTACTCTGTACGTTACATGCATATTACCAATATATCTAGTCACAACCTCACGCAAAGAAAAGTTTGCTACCAATGTTTGAACCAATGTCATATCCAGGGGTTGCCATTTGGTTTTGAGTTACAGGGAAAGTCTTCAAAAGTAATTTGGAGACTTATTGTTCTTTATCTTGTTGTTGTATTGGGGACAGCAAAAGGTAGCCGGTCAGCTAACCAAAGAGAGTAAATCACTCGCCTCCCGACTATTTAGGAAAGATCTGCATATCTAAGTCTTCCGGATGTTGACATTAAATCTGAAATGTCATTTTCATTTCCCATCATTGTCCATTCAGAAACACCAAAACCATGACATAGCAATACATTTCCTTCCTGAAGAGCTTCGCATATACACATAAAGTGGTACGAACACCATAAACATGTAAATAGACAATATTTGGGGGAAATACTGAGCACATTACACATTCAAATAAATATTACGGCCTTATTTTGTTTAAAAATAAAGGAAAACAATTCAAAATATAGGAAAACTGAATGAATATTGGAGTGTCTCAGAAATTTAGGGGAAAAAAGAAAAACATAGGAACATAGGAATCGGTTGACAGATTGGCAGAGTTGTATAGGAAGATGTGTAAACAATCTTCTTCTGACACTACAAGAGCTAATTGCATAATATTGGGCATGTAGCATAAGCTTATAGTTCTCACATGTTTGTTGGTAGGGCAAGTTTTGACATTTTCAAGTCTAAGAATTTCTTATTTAATAACGGGATTGTTTCATTTTTTTGCATTCTAGTAGATACGGATATAATGTAGAATTTAAAACGGTAACATATCAAATTTTAAACAGTATTATCTTTTCATATATTTTCCGTCATTTTCCGTCATTTGTGACCATTTTTTGTTATTAGAAAAATAGTGGGTATGGGTAGCTCTGGGCACAGTTTATCATTTTACTATAGAATAAAGCAAGAATTTTGTTTGAAATTCATGTATAATAGCATATACTCAGCTATTTTTGTACTCGATCTCTATGTCAAAAGTTGGGGTTTAGTATTTTACAGTGTCGATATCAAAATAACTCCAGAATGTGTTTAATTTAAAAAAATTGAAATGTTAAAGGACATTGTCATATGCAAGTTTTAAAAAAGAACTTGAAACAGTAGAACAAACATTTATTTATCCTGATCGGTTAATTAAAACCATTTATATTGTATCTATAGAGTTTTATATTTTTATATCGCCATCAGTAGGTTTAGAAACGGTATACAGCTGTTGTAAATTGTGTCCGTCTATGGCGAGAGAAGGACTTTAAATAAATACAAACCTGTCTACGCTATACTTCCCTTATACAATAAATACAAACATGATAAATATGTAAAGTGCAAAAAACATATTTATCAAGTGTGGATTATTTGGTCAAAACTAGCAATGCCTTATAAAGATGGTATCTACTTTTGTTCTTGTTGATACTGGCTCTGTTGTTCTCCAATATGAGGAAGCTGAAGCATGGTATTTCGATTGGTATTCCTGGACATAAATGGAGTTAATTTCATTGTAAGGAATCCCTTAGACTTGTAGGTCTGTTTGATTTTTAAACTTGAAGCATTTAAACTTTTAGGACGTATACAATATATTTGGTAAATTTTCACAGAAAAATACTGAAGCGAGTAATTGGTGAAATACTTGAGAAAACCAACTGTTTAAATATACATTTTCTAATTCTCGGACGTGCACTTTTCTTAATATATATAAAATATAATCACTATTGAAAATTGATATAAATCTGTGGTTTTAATTGATTGAAAATAAAACAATTATTATTGGGCATGTGATTTGTGTTTATTTATACAGTTGGTCATATTAACTTTACTATTATTTTTATAGGTGAAATTTTCCGGAGGGGCACCTGGGGTTAGGAAACTGGAAGTCGCCATATGACCTTAGCTTTTGGTGAGACTATACAATGCAATTTAGTTTATATGTGAAACAAATTATTTCAACATGGTACAACCGAAGACGCTGAATTATCTTCGATTGGTTTATTTAATCGTCGAAATAGGAACAACGGTGCTGAAAGATGCGTTTCTCCGATTTGTCCAAAGCACTTTTGCAGTACGCAATATCGACGCCTACTTAAAAGTTTACGAGTCAGATATTAGATGTTTACGGAAACAAAGTGTTATAACAGCAGCTCAGTTTAAGATGCTGTTTCCAAAAAATAGACAGACGGAAATTGACGAGTGGGATATATCACTGTTATGCTTTGTTCTGGTGCATTGCTGTACGTTAGAAGGAAAACGCAACAAGTTGATGGGTTTTTTACTACCTGGAATACAGGTTAACCATCGTAATAAGTGTTCGACTGTAGACACATTTCTCCAAACAAATAAAGGAGAAATAGAAACATTATTAAAGAACCATTTGGTTACACAAGAGCAGTTTATGTTTCTTTACCCTGTTAAAGGTCCAGTATCAGATATTCGTTACTGGGGTATTGAACTAGTTACCTGTTTAGCAATACATTTATGTAAAGATCAAAGCAACGGGCATTTAAAAGACATCGTCGAAAGGGAAATACAGCTCTATCATACTAACTTAAGTGACTTTCTTAGTATAAATAAGTGTAAACTTGATAGGTTAAGGGTTTCAAGAAACTTAACAGATGCAGATTATAATCATTTCTTCCCTGAAAATGGTGCTGATTCAAATATTTCGGAATGGGGAAATACGGCATTAAAATGCATTGTTCTAAAAGTCTGTAAGACTCTTTCTGTAGATGCCATTGAATCAATACGAGATATGCGAAATACACTTTTACATGAGAAAAAGGCTGAGGTTGACGACAACATGTATTTAGATAGTTCCACACAATTTAAAAAATGTGTCTACGAGCTCATGGAATATGAAGACAATACCGGAAGTGTTCAAAATGCCGGAAGTGTTATAAATGCAAAGATGGATGATATATTAAAAAATCCCCTTTTAGATACAGCAACAATCAAAAGCTTAAGACATTTGTGGTTTGAAGGACATTTAGGTGAGAATGATGAAATTCGCGAACTACTGGATGTTTTGAAGCAGGGTTTAACACAAATTCAAAACTCAGTAATTGAAACAAAGAAAGACTTGGAAAATTGTGTAAAACGTTCGGAGGAAGTAGTCACACGGGAAGTGCGAACTTCAGAAGAAAGGATTACAGATATAGTGAACAGTTCAGTTTCAGATCTTAAGGGACAATTACACTTACAATCAAAAGGTATGTGGATATTTTGTTGTATGTCAATAGCCGAAAACATGTATTTTCATTATTATTAGAAAACAGCTTTTTTAAAATCAATACTGTACTGAAATATAAAGAATACCAATCTTATCATTGTGAAAGGCAAGTTATTTTACTTACTGTTTACGAAAACTATTTGTTCAAGCGCAAAATATATACATGGTCCAAAACAACGGAGTTGAGCCGGAGCCGCCGAGGCGAAAGCCTGGAGGCAAATCAATGAGGCTACGATGGCACTGGTGTTAAGCCGATAACTAATCATCACCAGTCGGAGACTTCTATCATAAAAACCTTTGTTTTCAATTTCTTTAGAGTCGGAGGAACTTCTGTTGTAATATGTCGGAATTGTCACGCACATTCAAAGGCTGTCCGCTGTGTCGGGTCGTATTCTTACCATAATCGATAATCGATCAGTTAATATTTAATCTACTATGTTACAATGATAAAACTGCGTCTTTATCGATTGCTGTCCCCAAAAAACAACACTTATGTTTTGAAGTACAAAAAAGGCATTCATATTCATATAAACGGGAATTTACAAGTGGAACGAACTCCGCTCGTAGCATAATTATGTTTTAAAATTTAAAGATAAACACAAAACGATGTTGTGCAGCATATTTAATTTTAGTGGCAAAAGGAAAAGTTGGTCGCACTTTTGAAATTGACTGAATTTGGGGGTCAATATTTATAATTCGCACCGATCTCCTCCCCCATTACGATCACGCAACAGTACAATAACAATGACGGAAGATGTCTATTCCATACATTAGTCGTTTCGAAGCCATGGTTGAAAGCGGAAGTATTACTTTACATAAACACAATGCATTTCTCTTTTCACTGTCTCTTTCAGAAATAAAAGACATTAAAGACAGTCTTTCAGATGTTAAAGAACTCAAAGAAAGACTAGAGCAAGTGGCAAAAAACTTACATCGAAACTGTCCGTGTGTATCAACTGTGATGACAGGTGAAATTAAAGTTTTTATTGATTCAATTAACCATGTGTTTTCGAACGCGTGGATGTATTTTACCTTTGTGTTCAACACCATTTAGGGTAAACGTAATTTGCTTTAAGAATACCATTAATACAAATGAACAGAAATAAAACAAAGTAAATACATATGACCGTTTATGTGCATATATACAGGAAGTGGATAAACATGTTGTTGTCACTGCTATAATGGGTTTTAAAAATAATTTTCATCAAAACTACCAAAACTGCATCTGGTTTTGCATGGGTTTTCTGTATGCTTAAAATGTATTGTTATTCGAATCAAACAATTTTAACTAATAAAGTAAACATATGATGATGTTAAAATGTCAAATGATTACGACGTTACGTTTAGCCGCAACGGCAAAGTGCACGTTGCTCACGCAAGCACGCACGCACGCACGCACACACACACACACACACACACTCTCTCTCTCTCTTTGTCTGTCTTTCTGTCTGTCTGCCTGCCTGCCTGCCTGTCTGTCTGTCGTCCGCCTGACCGCCCGCCCGCCCGCCAGCTAACTATACATCTAATATTAACGACTGAAACTTGACTAACGATAGAGTACTGATACTTACACATATTCATTTGCTCATATGCTGTAGTAACTGTTTCAGAAATTGAAGTAAGTAGTGAAGATCAGAGAAGTACCATACTTGCCGAAAATATTATCATACTGGAAACTAACGCATCGATTCAAGATCAGCCTACACTGTCAGGCGATGAAGATATACGGGAAGGTATTGAAAGCTGGAGAACAACGCTGCAGAACAACGATATAGATATCATAAAGACGGTGCAACAATGTATACTGGTGTTGTTGAAGTGCAGCTCTATCAAGGGATTGACGAATCTGCTTGAATTATACCTAAATGGAGAGTTACAACAACACCTAGATGCACTTGCCTGTATATTAGAGAAAAAAATCAAAGCAAGAGTAATTCTGCACATGAAGATGACAGTTAAAGATTTTCATGATGCATTAGACAATATAGGTAGGGCGTATTTATTACTAACGTTTGACTTTAAACGATAAATACTGACAATTGGATCCCTTGGAAGCAACAAACACAAACAAGAGATAAAAGTAGCAGACTCAGTGTTATTGATACCGTTTTCAACAAATAGTTCACGTATCTTTCCAAATACATGAAGGATGAGTGTGAAATTATTTTACGGAAATATAGGAAAATGTAAATGGAACTAATGATTAAACACTGAAATACTCAAGAGTATAATGATGCATTTTATCATATTTAAAGGGGCAATGTCCATCACTTTTAGCCTATAAAACGCAAAATAATTACGTTGACAAATATAACACACCAACCATTACTGAATATTTACTAAATAAAACCAAGATTGTTTGACGGAATTCAATAGCGGTACAACAAAAACGTACCGTTTCGTGGGGTTGAACTCGTAACCCACATTAAAATTACACTCGCGGGTAATAATAGTCGAACGTCGCTACCCACTGAGCTTACCGGGCCAGATGTTTTACGTAAGAGATTCAATTTATAAAATCTAATGCGCTAATGGATGTCTTCTGATCAGCAGAAAATGTAAATAATGTGGGTCCCACACTATTTACAATTAATAATATTTTTTTCAAACTCACTAATGTATTACTACAAGCTTATCTGGGTCTATGCTATTTTTTTATGTATACATTTCACTGAATAAAAACCAGACAGTTATTTGGTTATGCTCAATATCTGCTTACTTACGAGACAGTGTCCCTTTAAAATAAATGGAATAAATGAGAATTTCTAAACTTAGGGCATGACTTTGATTCATATAAATGTTGAATTGTCGTGTTTTAATGTCAATGCTTAATATCTATATAATAATCAGCTAACATTCACATATGTTGACAGTTTTTTTCCAGAAATGATAATTATGCCCAAGACCATCATGTTTATTAATGAAATTCATGCGGTAAAGAATGCTCACGCCCCGGGGATTTTATATAGAGACTCTTACAAAGTTCCCAGACACGTCTGTACCAGTCATCTTTAATAATTTTCTCAATAATGAATTGACCTATTTTGATAATTACTTTTGACATTTATTATTATTATTGGAATATCTTTATTTATCTAGTTTTGAAATGAAGTCAGCGGGATAAAACTTACAATGATGTTTGATTTTCGTTTGCATCCATCCCAATAATATATTACAAGCATAATTTCCTGTCCTTTGTAATCCCAACAGAATCTTATGCAATTGGAGTTTTTTGTTATGCCATTGGTATGCAGTTGTTGTGTTGGTTGTGAATATAATACGTGTAGCACTATTTATAACATTTACATGGTTATGATTAAATTGCAAATAATCGTTAACGACGTATCAATATATGCCAACTAGAACTAATACAAAGTTAATTTAAATTCATGTTTGTAGATGAGGTACGAAACAAAACCTGTATTAGAATGGCAAACTGTAGTTTCAGCAGACATTTTGTTTCAAAGTGTATATCCTTATTTCAACTAGGTTATCATCTTGTAAACATATATTTTAACATCATGAATGCTTTTTATTTTTGGTCGAAATACATAAAGTAAGAAAACAAAAAGTAACACAACTCAATGATGGTCAGATGTGTATTCTATAAATACTTCCCAACTCAAGTATCGCTACTAAAATATCGCACTTAATGAGTAATACTTTCTTACAGAAAACCAACTTGCAAAGGCCAACAACAGTCTTGAAGGTAATTTAATTTTATGTATTTAGTGTGTACTATTTCTAAACATGTATGTTGCAACTTAGAATTTTTTCCGGTTTATCAAATAAACGCTAAATATTGCTAGAAATACCTGACGTTTTATCAAATGATTGACAATCTATAATCGTAATGCTTTAAGTTTAATAATGTAACACAACCTGACCTCTTTTATTCCTTCTCATTATCCCAATAATAAAAATAGCTTTAACTTCCAATATAAAACGATATAAATTAGTACTACCTTCACATTTTATTTTAGTTAAATAAGCCGCGTGCTGTGTGTTTATTTTAACAATTTTAAACCACATGATAAAAAAGACATGGTATTGAAGCTAAAATAACTTACACTGGTACTGACGTATTGATGGCGTATACAACAGTCAAAGGAATTATAAAACAAGGATTGCAAATTACGCCTGTATTTACAGGTCTTATTATAATTTTTTTTTGTTGATGTTGCATTTTGATGATATTAATGTACTGTATGTTTTTTTTATCATTATAACAATGTTATACAACTTTTATATTATCTAGGTGAATCGAAGGTCACCTCCAAGGTATTATTAAAATGTAACTCTGTCAGAGGTTTGTCTAGTCTATGGAGGATGTTTTCTACTGGAGAAGCGACAAAGAGTCTTGACAAGGTGTCAGAAGCGGTGTCGAAACATATTGGTGTTGATGTTACACTATCTGCGTCTTTGAACCTAGATTCATTTAAAGACGCGTTAACAGTTGCAGGTATAGTAACACACCCACTTTCCCTGTAACACCGGTCTATATATATTTCTTTTTTTTGTGTGTGCAGCTAGTTGCTTTCTGGTGTAATCGAGCTAGAGTCTTCAGTAATCACAAATACCATTTAAGACTTTTTCGCTTTCACATGCAGACCATCTGTGAAGAATACAATTATAAGTGTAACACTCTATGTCACCAGGGCATTAATAATTAACAAGTCCAGACTTTTAAACACACGTTTAATAATCTTTAAAACTACCCCATTTTACTGTCTGATCGGTATAGTGGTTATATTAATTCTAACAGATGTTACTCATCAAATCTCTACATTCTCAGACAATATCTAACAACCTCTGACTCTCACAGACTCTCTCCTGCTACTAAAACACACCAGTATATACATGCACGCACGTGCAAGCCTCCCATTGGTTTTTTACACAGTTATTCAATATACCTGAGTAAGCTAATATAATATCTGCTATTTGAGGGGCACATCCCAAATTGTAGAATAATGGTCATTTACTATTAACTATGATATACTTCTACTACTTGTTATTCAAATATTATTATTACTTATTAAAGGGTATGGTAGTGTTACAAATTCCTTCCATATTTAATTTGAAATGTTATAATGAAATTTTAACAGTTCTTATCAAGTTCTTAGACTAAAATGTATGATTAAATGTTTGTGCCATTAGTCACTCTATACATATAAATAAATCCAGTTACACATTGAAGAAAGAAAGTTATTAATCCACGGAAAATGTAAATGCTACGGCACAAAAGTTAGTCACAATAATCACTGCAAAGCGTCTATATATGTGGCCACGTCCACTGCCATCGTTGTCCCGGTATCGTCATGGATTGTCCAGTTGGACTCCACCAAACGTTACACCATCGGCCCTCAGAAGAACGTGTTCCAAGGCATCGTCCCATTTGTTTGTCGTATCATTTTAGATAACCGCAAGTCCCTTTAAAGTTGTAGGCAGAGAGTTTATTAATCGATCTACTCTGTAGAATATCAGCATGTAAATTACTATGGGTAATTCCGAACACCTGTTGCTGATAACGACTGGTACCGTAATTCCAATTATCTATAGGTAAACGATTAGCGTCTATTAGCGTCTAGCAGTAGCTCTCCTGTAACTCAACTAATTGACTGCAGCAAAGATATAGGTGTACTATTTTCTCAAAAACAATTTCTATTAATTTCCGACAGGGTCATATTTACACACATTGGTGCAAATACTTGAATATTGTAAAAGTTATGTATTGGGTAGCATTCGGGCTAAACCACTGTTAGTCCATCTAAATTACACATGTTCTATTTACAACATGTTTGACCGACGTCACCAGATTATATAACACCAGTGTATATAAGTATATATATTAGTATACAATGTTCGCAATTACATAATGTCTCGTATGACACGTGTGTCTACATTTCTACATATATCGATATATCCGGATATTTACACAGATACCGTGTCGTGAAGATCAGACGGTACGTTATGTCCATTGGCTTATCACGTGATGAAAGGGTTGCTGACCCCTTTTCAGCAAAACATGCTGCCCGCGGAAATCTGAGCCGGCATCGAGCCTCTCGGTCATCTCTGAGAGTTCACCGTATACTCACAAAAAAACTTTTGGCAGAACAGAGTTTTTACATTTTTATCCCCAGTGACCAGTGCTATTAAGGCAATTGTCCCAAATAAAAATCCCCAATTTTGAAAGGTTGAGTTTTCAATTCCCCAATATGGTGTTGCATTGGAATGACTGTATTGTTATTGGGAAGTTTAAGAGGTCAGGGTTCACTGTTCAGTTTGCTTTATGGTTGCATGACGTATAAGTACTTAATACTCATAAAGTATTACTCTCAGCTTTTTCTGAACCATACAGAAATATGATTCTTAACTTAAAAGTAAAGTTTGAAGCCTAAAGCAAATCACTAATTGCTTTGATGGCTGTTGCCATCTTCCTCATTTTCTCACTTTGTGTCTGTCTGTCGGATTTCTTTCGTGAAAAACGCTTCTTGCGTGAGATAACAGAAATCTCATTTCCCTTTTTATCTGGCTCATCTGAACTAATTGTCATGTTATCCGAATCTGATTCCCTCATTTTTGTGGCACCTGATGAAAATGAGATGGGTTTTGTTTCCATTTTAACAATCTCCTTATCATCTGACGAAAAAGAAGGAGGTGTCAAATTAGGAACATTGGTGTCAGAATGAGAGTTTTCGTGATCTGAGTTATGTTGTGCACGAATGCGTTTACATAATTCCATCAAAGGAATGTCAGATTCATCGTCAGAATTATTACGTTCTTGGCGGTAACGTTTGACTAATTGAGCTAATGGCAGTTCATCGTCATCATTACTGTCAGATATATCTGAGGTTGGGTTGGAAGTATGATCGCTTATCGGTGGAACCACATAATTAGCTTTCCTAATTGGATGATTTAACTTATATGTTGGTATCTGCCATTCGTCCACATAAGCTAAACGTAGGTGGTGTACGTGTACCTTAGTGACAGACCCATCGAGCTGGCTTTTGATAATGTAGGTGACAGATGTGGTTTGTTTGATAATGCGATAATAAGGACGCCATTTTGATTCTAATTTGCTCTTTCGAGTGTGGTTTTTATAATAGACGGGGTCCCCAACTTCAAAAGTGACTAGCTTATTATTTTTGTTTGCATATTTGGCTTGTCGGCGTTTTGCATCTTTAAGATTTTGATGAACTAAGAGAAATGATTTATGTTGTTGTTCCAACGCGATTTTATGCATATCCTCACCCACATATTTTCTGCGTGATTTGAGAATTGTGTCTATCGGCAACACGACATCCCTATTGTATAATAGAAAGAAGGGTGAAAAATTCAACGACTCACTGACATTAAAGCGAATTGCAGCCAAAGCTTGATTCAAATACACATCCAATGTATTTAAATTATCCTTCAATTTCTTTGCTAAAATATCACCTAACACGCGGTGGTATCTTTCTATTTTATTACTCTGAGGATTGTAATAGGACGTAGTAATATGATGAATGTTCAAAGTAGCCAGGGTCTCTTTAACAGTTCTATTTATAAACTCTGATCCATTGTCTGAAACCAGAGCCATCGAAGCCCCGTATCTTGGAAATATTTCATCAATTATCAAATGTGCGATTGTCGCAGCACTCTTATCTGGTACGGGAAATGCTTCGGGGAAGCTCGAAAATAGGTCGATAAAACTTACGATGTACTTGTTACCAGACAGTGATGTTGGATATGGGCCAGAAACGTCTACAGCTACCTTCGCAAATGCGTACGGAGGTATATCGGTTTCTTGTAATGGAGTTTTGATCTTTTGCAAGTTTTTGGTCTGACAGGTAACACAACTAGAGACATAATTTAGCAGTTCTTTAAACATGTTTGGCCAATAATACTTCTGTTTAATTGTGTCATATGTCTTGTCAACACCCATATGACCGTTAGAGTCATGATATTGCTGAATAACCTCTGGTCTTAAGTGACTTGGGAGATAGAGACGTAAGATAGGATCTGAATCAGCGTTTGAGATATAGTACAATATATCATCGTGAATAACATGCCTATTTGCTAAGGTAGGTGCTAATTTGTCATTTCGAAGTCCAGCCTTGATTTCGACTAAAATTTCATCTTTTTCCTGTTTAGTTACCATGTCTATGGCAGGTTCGATCCTAGGTTTCTGCAAATGATCTTCAAGATTAACATTGCACTTAACATACCTTCTTGGCTCAAACCTATTCGAATTCAGTGCATTAATATGATAGGTGTTATCGTTGATGTCAGGGTCATAACCCTCGATATCCTCGGGTACAGCATCTAAGGGCAAACGAGATAACATATCTGCGACACTGTTGTTCACCCCTGGGATGAACTCTAATTTGCAGTCATAGCCGGCAATACCGAGAGCCCACATTTGAATTTTCTTATTTTCAATAGGGGAATCTAACAGATATTTCAATGGAAGGTGATCTGACCTAATTATGAAGGTCGCCCCACGTAAAAAGTGATCTAACTTCTGCAAAGCGTAATGGATCGCAAAAGCTTCGTTCTCTATAGAAGACCAACGACATTGGGTATCACTCAACTTGTGAGACAAAACGTGAATGGGTTTTTCATTTTTTTTACCAGGAACAGCCTCAGTTGGTTCATCAACTGGCTGTGTCAAGCAAGCTCTATGCAATTATTACTTGCATCCGTATAAAGGATATAAGGTTTTCCTGGGTCAGGGTAACCTAACATTGGTAATATCGCTAAACTGTTCTTCAAACTTTCAAAAGCCTCTTGACAGTTAGCGTCCCACATAAATTTAGCATATTTTATTGTGAGAATTATGATTGGTTGTGCTATTTCTGAAAACTTTGGAATAAATCGACGATAATAACTGCACATACCAATAAAGCTGCGTACCTCTTTTACACAGGTAGGCGCAGGTATTGATTTTATGACTTCCACTTTCTTTGGATTAGGTTTAATTCCGTCTTTATTGATAACAAAGCCTAAATACTCAGTTTCAGCTTTTAGAAAATTACATTTCTTTAACTTCAATTTTAAACGATATTGCCTTAACCGTTGAAATACGTTTTCAATGTGAGCCAAATGTTCTTCAAGTGTAGAACTGAATATCAAGATGTCATCAAGATAAGCAGTTGTGTAACTGTCTAACCCAGCAAGAACATGTGACATAAGTTCTTGAAATGCAGCTGGTGCATTGGTTAACCCAAAAGGCATGACATTGAACTGAAATAGCCCTCTATGACAAGCAAAAGCTGTCTTTTCAATATCATCTTCGTTCATGGCTACTTGCCAATAACCTGATTTGAGGTCTAGTAATGAGAAGTATTTAGCTTTCCCTAAAAGGGCCAATAGGTCATCTACCAATGGCAAAGGGTAGGCGTTTGATTTTGTAATTTTATTTAAGGCCCTAAAATCTACACAAAATCGTTTAGACCCATCCTTTTTATCTACAATGACCACAGGGAAACTCCAAGGAGATTTTGATCTGGAAATAATATTTGCATCTAACATTTCTTCTATTGACTGATCAACTATTTTTCGGTTGTTTTGTGGTGTTCTATAGGGTCTTAATTTAATTGGTTAATGGTCGCCTGTGTCAATTTTCATTTTGACTGTTTCAGTGTGACTTAAATCAGTATCTTTCTGTGCAAACAGATCAGCATTTTGTTTTAGTATTTTAATTAATTTTGCCTTAAATTCGGGGGGAGCATCAACGCCATCAAATTCACTTTGATCCTTAAGATCACCATTTTGATCCTTAATTACACTAGAAATTTGTTGATTTTGAATTAATTCTATTTTAGCTACCGCGCAACCTTTCCTTAAGGTAAATATTTTGTTTGTGGTGTTTGTTATCACAATAGGAACAATTTTATCTCTTTTTACTTTTGAAACTGAATTTGCAACTAATAAATCTGGCTCATAGCTAAGAAAACCACGTTCAACTGCTGAAACTTGGTAAGTTTGACCATTTGTTTGAAAATTAGGACTTTTTCTAACTCGACAATTACAAACTACGCTCGTTTGCGGTGGAAGTTTAGTTTTGGATTTCAATCGAATTATCGATGAAATGTGAATATCTTCCTGAAGTGGTACATATTTACCAGCGACCCTAATACACCCAAAGTCATAATAAATACGAACACCATTATTAAGCAGGCAGTCTTTTCCTATTATTATTCTCCTATTCATTCCCCTGACTACGTAAAAGTTATGACTCATTTTGATACCACCTATCTCGAAAATGATTTCTGTGCTCCCATCGCAAGTAAGCGGACCTCCGGTAACAGACTGTAAGTAAGCTTTGCGAGTAGTATCTAATTTTGGTTTTAGTTTAAATTTGTCATAAACGTCTCGATTAATTAGTGACACGTCACTTCCGGTGTCAATTAACGCCCTAAGTTTTTGTTTTTGGATCCTTAACAAACAAGAATTTGGGTTTGATGTTAATGCAATATTAAATGTGGGTTTGCTTCTATTTCTCCTCCCACCGGCTTCTACATGAGAGGAGCGGAATCTTTTAACTGACCCTTAGCCAGTCTTCCTTGCTGTCCGTTCGACCAATTTGTCTCATTTCGACATTCACTGGCAAAGTTACCTATTTCTTGGCATTGCCAGCACACTAACCGTGTACGGTCGATCGGTCTACGACGGGGTTTATTTTCAGTAATATCATTTACTTCCCGTTTTTTCTTTCGACACTCGTCCACTACATGACCATTCTTATGACAATAAGAACATTTTTGCCTCCTTAAATGGTCAACTTCCATAGGCTGTTCATTTGTCGGTTCATTATAATTTTGGTAATGATGACATGTCCTTAACTGAAACCTCTTTCTAAGGTTCTGTTCTGCTGTTGCAGTAGCAATTGCATCTTGCAACGTGTTTGGGTTGGTTCGCATGACTCGAAGTTTCATTCCATCGTCTTGGAGACCATCGATAAAATACCCTATCAATTGTCTATCCCTAACATCTTGGGCCTGCCCTGCAAAGGCGTCATCACCTAAGGCAATAAGACGTTCGGCATATACCTGAATTGTTTCATTACGTTTTTGAAGGACCTTGCGTAGTAACAAAAGTGCATGTTGTGGGTCAACAACTTCAGCGAAACGAGCTTGAAGTTCTGCTTTAACTTGTGCCCATGTGTGGGTAGGGTTTGCATCCATATACCTTTTCAAGAAATCACTAACGGGACCCTTACTTGCCTGATAAGCAACCAATTTAATACTGTCATGTGCCATGCCAACTAACAAAGAGTATTTCTCAATACTTTTTATCCAATCCTTAAATAATTTGCTTTCCCCCTCAAATGGCATAATGACTTTGGCTACACCCTGAGCCCCCATGGTTGTTGTTAACCCCGTAAGCTGGTCACCCATTACCCTAAACATATTTGCAAACTCTGTCTGTTCAGCCATATTTGTTAGAGTAATACAGTAAAGCTACTCACGTTGGTCGAATATGCCTCCAGTTCTTCTTGCACGTATTGCACTATTGTCACCAACCGTCAACAAAGTTCATTTATGATCGACTATTGTCCACACACATGTTCAAAATCTGCCCACAACACCAAGTTCGCAGTGTTAATTATGTCGAATTAACACATAATCCTGGTCACGATAGCACCAAAGAAGTCCTGTAACACTCTATGTCACCAGGGCATTACTAATTAACAAGTCCAGACTTTTAAACACACGTTTAATAATCTTTAAAACTACCCCATTTTACTGTCTGATCGGTATAGTGGTTATATTAATTCTAACAGATGTTACTCATCAAATCTCTACATTCTCAGACAATATCTAACAACCTCTGACTCTCACAGACTCTCTCCTGCTACTAAAACACACCAGTATATACCTGCACGCACGTGCAAGCCTCCCATTGGTTGTTTACACAGTTATTCAATATACCTGAGTAAGCTAATATAATATCTGCTATTTGAGAGGCAAATCCCAAATTGTAGAATAATGGTCATTTACTATTAACTGTGATATACTTCTACTACTTGTTATTCAACTATTATTATTACTTATTAAAGGGTATGGTAGTGTTACAAATGCATACATTTTTAGAATGGAATGCTTATACTTAAAAAAAGATTGTTACTTTCTATAGATTGTAATTTAGAAATAGAGCGGGGTTTGGGGCTTGGGACTAGGAGGGAAGGCGAGGAGGGGTTTCAGCTTGTAATCACGTATGACGAATTTAAATTCATGTCAACCATATTCAAAAACGAATATTTTTAGGTTCCTGATTAAATATACTAACTTCCGAAGAAAAACGTCATGATTTTCTTATTGAAAAACGTTCTCTGGTAGCCATACAAAAAATAATTGTATATTTTTGCTAAAAATAAACAGTACACTGTGCTTAGTTTCATGCTTTATCATCTATTTTATTTAAACACTACTTTAAAAATACCTCCAAATGTATAACGCTATATAAAATTATCGTAAATAGGTAAGACATCGATAGCGTAAACCTTGATTATTTATCTAGTCTGAGCTTATACTACCGGTCGATTATTGCTTTTAAAGACATTTGCTATAGTTTTTGCTAACATATTTTCTTTAAACTTTTTAGACAGAAAAGGCAAAAATATGATAGGTCACCATGATTGTTAAAATTTTAAAAAATAATTTGTAATGCCACCGTAATGTCAATTTGTCCAAAAAGTTGAACAAGTCCATGAAATAGCTAAATAAGACATTTGTGAAGTCTAATAATTTATTCATTGGTCACAATTCTGCTAAAATTGTATTAAAGTATTAAAAGAACATTTAATTACAATAACATTTAAAGCTCATCTTTATGTAAAACCTATATTTTTATTTACAAAATCTGTTGAGACCATTACCACAATTTATGCACAAATTAGCCCATAATGATACAATTTCCTTTTTTTTGTATGTTCCCAATAATAGAATTTGTTTAAACTTTCTAAGCACATAGTTTAACATATATATAAACAAAATGTGCAATAAAAATGATAGGTCCCCATTCTTGTTTAAAAAAAATATTTGAAACCCTATCCATATGCTAAAAGGTCAAGTTTTGTATGAAATTATATAGAAATAGTATATTTTCCTTTTTTGTTATGTTCCTAAAAACAGAATTTGTTCAAACTTCCTAGGCATTTATTTGAACATATATTTAGACAATATATGCAATTAAATTTATAGGTCACCATGCATATTGAGATTTAATACTGTTTTTTGGAACCGTACCATTATGCTTAATTTTTTTAATTTTGTTGGAATTTTTACAAAATGCTATATTTTTCCTATTTTATGTATCTTATAATAGGCCTTTATTTAAATAAAGACAATAAAAAAAATTCAAAAAAAAAATCAAAAAAAAAAATTCAAAAAAAAATTCCAAAAAAAAAAGAATACAACTAGACATCAAAAGCAACATTCCTGTACATTTGTAGGAAATCCATCAAATAGTTATAGAAGAGAATTCGCCCAAAGAAGCTGCGCATGGAAAACTACCGAAAATGCCTTTAAATATGTTTCTTAAAAGTGATATGGATTCAAACAAGGAATCTTTCTCAATCTTTTAAGTCACATTATTGCATTCCTATCAAAGATACTGTTAATGGTTTTTCATATCGAAGAAAAGTGCAGACAAGAACACACATAAGAAAGCCATTCATCCATCAAATTCAATCTTACTTTTGAATGGCAAAAGCTGAATTGTTATATCGTCTTGTACGTAAATATAAACAAATCACGTCCATCTGGGTAAATGTATTGCTACCTGTATAGGTATAGGTACAATTTCCGAACCATATACATATACAGATTATACATAACACTGCATGACAAAAATATGAAAAGTACACAAAGAATTGTCCTTATCTATAAGCATTAAATCGGTTTGCTGGCGTTTCTAGAGCACAAAATCAAGAGTTTTGGCATTCTAATTGCTCTATAACACACGAGCTTTTGAAAAACGACTGTTTAATTTTCGTGGCAATTTAGATTAAAAAAACAACATTTTCTTAAGTTTAATTAAATTAAATGGTGTTATGATCACTTTACGACTCTTTCTATTTTGCGTGAAACAGATTCTTTTAAATGGTGAATTATCCATTTTTAAAATATAATTCAATTGACCAATGAGGGTATATGTGTTTTATAAACACAATTTCTTGTCAGTTGTGAATTTTCTTATAGCATATAAATCTATTCAAAATACCAAAGACCTTTAGGTCCATGAGTACACAGGTAAAACAAATACACATATACACGGCAATAAATGGCGACATATTAAGTCTATTTTGTCACATATCATATTTTTGTAACCAGATACATGTCTCCATCATTAGAGAGAGCACTTACTAACACGTGTTTCAGTCCAAGATTCGTTCTCTTGGAGAGTAAACAAGTGTATATTTATATATACTTCAATATATTGATGCATGATATTATTATAATCATTATTTGTTTTTACTACACTCAAACCTGCCTCAAATATTCACTCATGCGAAGGTTCAAAAATGGCCTCAAAAACCAATTAAATTTAAGATAATAATATAAGTAACTTAAATTTCAATTTAAGATAATAACAGAGCTATTATAAAAGAGTATGATAATGGACCTTTGGAAACGGCCGAGCACACATCTGCTTAAGGCAGGTGTATGTCCATTATACGTGACCTCTAAACAGGTTTCATTGCACATATAATTGTTAAGGATGAACAAATGTTTATACTTATGGGTGTTAGTAGCACACAATGGTTAATAGAGCTATACTAATTGATTGGTAATACTATTATCAGTTATTATAGATAATATAATTTCTTAGTCTAAACCCCTCATATACATATGTAGATAGTTTCCTTATAGTTGTATTATTTTCACATGTTATTGACTGAATGAACTTTGGAATATTTGGCGTAAACCAGAAATTGCGATTTATATAATATTTCCTTAAAGTGTGCATACACTACTTAGTAATATATGTTAAATTACTTCTCGGATTGGTATTTCAGAAAATGCACTATACGATGCCCAGAACAGGTCAAGTACAAATGCCAGCTTATCTGAAGCAAAGGAAAACCAAGAACAACAATCAGATGCATCACGTATTGGTCCATGTAAATATACAAAAGAATGCTTAATACATACTTAATGTATATGCTTACTTCACCATCCATCCTACTTCACAATATCTGATTCTACTTCGTATTTTGTTAAGATTGTTCTTATACAGAGGATCTTACATGCATGATTGTGTGTTATTGACTTTAATAAACGAGTTGGATAACATATTAGGATATGTGTGTATTTATCTACGGCGTGATAGTTTCACTTTAATGTTGCCAAGCTACCTTGTATACGGCGGCAACTTGTAAAAGAAATCATGACGTCGTTTTATTGTTTTCATGACGTCAGCCACGTTACGCGGCTATAACGCGTTCGCCCTACAAAATAATAAGACACCTTAAACTGAATTTAACGTTACTAACATGCATTTTATAAGATGTCTGAACATATCGTATGATATATCAGGCAAACAACTGGGATTAAATGTTTCAAACACTCCCAGAAGCAATGTTATGTGATAAATTCAGAAAATATGCACTTTTAAGAAACGCAATTGTCAAAATACTACTACTTTTTTTCCCTTTAATATTAACATGAGATCGAACGAGATATACCATTTAAATGAAACATATAGCTCTTTTGTACAGTATCACATTTAGTAAACAATTGTTTTCATTATTTTGATTTTGACTTTAGTAAATTAGTACTTACCGTACTTGTTTTGTTATTTTGATTTTGAGCCACGCTAAATTATGTAATAGTTCATGTTCATATTGCTGTTTTAGCCTTTACCATTACCGATATTCACCCAGTGGCAAGTAACGAGGATGACATGATTGTATTTACAAAAGAAGAGGTTGAAATGGATGTTTGTGTTGCAGAACGAACAGGTAAATTGTGTTTTTGGTTCAGTTATTTTAGTAAGTGCGGTCTCAGAGTCTTTCTGGGCATATCCAGCTAAACCGCTATAGAGTAATATCCTGCAATATGGAAAGCCTGACATTACACATAGTGATATTTATATAAATATTTAAGTTGCTTTTTCATTGTACCTTTAATTTACTCTTTGTTTGTGGTACAGTGCGGGCCTTCGATAAAATTGCGTTTGGATGCTGTGATTTCTGTTGGAACATGTTTCTCTTCTTCTTCAAAATGATAGGTACAACAGTAACTTGGGTTACGTCTAAAACGACTGGAAGGGAGAACATATGGTATTATATTTGTGCAATGTGAATGAAAGAATTTGAGTAACTTGTATAACTTATATCCAATGTCATCCTTAGTTGACTGTATTTTATCTCTCAAAATCAGCTTAACACGCTAACATTGGTTTTATCGTTCTAAGTGTTTCATAGTCCGCTCAACGTATACAATGTTGTCTGTTGAGACGCGGTGTCGTAAAAGTAAGGTCATATTTAGAATTTAAATGCGACATGTTTACAATGTCAGACTAATGTAAAGAAATTACAAGCATATTGGTATAACCTGTAGGAGCATGACCGAAATAAACGTTTTTTGTCCAAAAGGTAACCGTAACTAGCGTAAAAAGAGTATGAGAGTGGACATTTGGAAACGGCCGAACACGATACATACGAAATATTGGAGTCTCGGTTTGATTGAGACTGTTCATGAACGGTAGTGAAATATGCTTGCTACCGCTCACGGCCCCTAGCCCCGGGTTGAGCAGAACTCAATATTCATCAACTCAATAGTACAGATTTTTAACCATCCCAAAGATTGCATGCATATGGCTGTGGACATAGCGACCTTTATACGACATCCCCCATGT
Organism: Cyrtodaria siliqua; assembly: GCA_037043455.1. Classification (NCBI taxonomy): domain Eukaryota; kingdom Metazoa; phylum Mollusca; class Bivalvia; order Adapedonta; family Hiatellidae; genus Cyrtodaria; species Cyrtodaria siliqua. The sequence goes on along the minus strand of JAWPHD010006621.1, from coordinate 96,790 downwards.
CCAGCGGCGTACGGTCCCAGTATCTAACAAAATGCTATGCCCCGAAGAGCGAAATAAACAAAATGTAATTTAGTTGGAAGCAGCGGTTGTGAAGCCTGCGCTTCATAACCCATGCATAATTACGGTATACATAAAGATGACGTGTTTTATATGTGACACTATCTTGTTAAAGGAGCGTAACATGGATAACACTATGTTGAAAGAGCGACTCGGGTCAAAGGGTCAGGCATAACCCTAAATAAAACAAGATGCACAATAGGGCCTGTACCGCTCTAAATGGCTACTTCCAAATACAGCCCAGACAGTTTCATATTCACAGGGTCAAGTTGGACATAAGTGAAGTTAATTAAATTAAGTTGGAAATAAACGCCTGAAACTTTGTATCGAGGTCAGTAGAGTTTATTCTGTAAAACAAAAAAGATATATTTAACTTATAGAAACTAGCTTGAGAAAAAACTGACACGTTCTGTTCTATAAGGAATGGAAATGGCAACTACAATGTCATATTAGCTAACATGTTTTACAGATCAATGCAACGTTGGAATGAATTTGTTGAATGCCTTCAGACTATTTTTGAATCGTTGGAGGAAAACATTTTGAATAAACGAAATGAAAAAAATGGTTTCTCATAAATTCTGCAACAATTGCATTACCGAATACACATTCACTTCTGAAATTAATGCGCAACAACATAGTGATAAATATTAATACATATCTCTAACACATGCACTACTAATTATATACAATACTGATATATACTACAGGTAATGAACATATAGAATTTGCGAATTTATGCACAAAGGGAAGTAACTGGATCCTAAAAAGTTAACCTCATGAAAATGGCCTATATGGAACATATGTGTTTTATTATAAACAGAGCTTTTAAAGAACGACTGTTTTATTTCGTGGCAATTACTAAATATATTCTGGAATTTAGATTAAAGAAAACAACACTTTTATAATCTTGATTCAGTTAACCTAGGATAGCACGTATTTTTGTACAGAATGAATTTCCTTGTGACTTAGGGGTCATTTTAAGGATCATTCATTATGTTTAGGCGCCTTAAAATAGAAAATATCATTATTTGTCAATTTTAGGTCGGACCCCTAGACCACTTTGAAAAGCCTGATGTACTACCTTTAAATGTTGCTATGATCACTTTTGGTCTCTTTATATTTTACTTGAAGCAGAAGCTTTTAAATCATGAATTACTAATTTTAAAAATCAAAATCAATTGACCACTGAGGGTGTGTGTGTTTTATCAACAAAATGTCTAGATAGTTATGATTTTTATAGCATGTACTACTTAGTATTTAATATATTAAGTTACTTCTCGGATAGGTATTTCAGAAAATGCAATAAACGATGCCCAGAACAGGTCAAGTGAGAATGCCAGCTTATCTAAAGCAAAGGAAAACCAAAAACAACAATCAGATTCATCACGTATTGGTCCATGTAAATATACAAGATAAATTTTATATTTTTTCAAAATCATGCTTACTCATATCGATGTTATAATGTATATGCTTACTTCACACTACCTGATACTATTTCGTATTTTGTTAAGGTTGTTGATACTATGCATGTTTACGAAGAGCAGTTGTCACATTAGTAATGCTTGTTTTCAATATTAACAAGAACACGAGATATATATTTGTACAGTATCACACTTAGTAAAAAACCAGTTATTATTAATTTGATTTTAACTTTAGTAAGTTAGTAATTACTATTAGTTTGATTTTGATCCACGCTCAATTATGGATCAGTTCATGTTTATATTGCTATTTAGCTGCTACCATTAACGATATTCACCCGGTAGCAAGTAACGAGGATGACAAAATTGTAAATGCAAAAGAAAATGATGAAATGGATGTGTGTGTTGCAGAACAAACACGTATATTGTATTTTGTGTTCAGTTATTTTAGTACGTACGGTCTGGGAGTCTATACAGTAATTACTTGCACTATTGAAAGCATGGTGATAGTGATATTAATATAAATATTTAATTTGCTTTTTCATTGTACCTTTAAATCACCCTTTGTTTGTGGTACAGTACGGGCCTACGATGCCATTGTGTTTGGGTGCTGTGGTTTCTATAGGACGATTTTTCTCATTCTTCTTCAAAATGATGGGTACAACAGTAACAGCCGTGTTATGTCTAAACCGATTTGAAGAGAGAGAACATATGATATTATATTTGCGAAATGTGTATGAAAAATCAGAGTTACTTGTATAACTTATATCCAGTTTTATCCCTAGTGGACTGTATTGTTGATCTCTCAAAATCAGCCTAACATTTTAACATTGTTTTCCACCGTACTAAGTGTTTCATAGTCAGCTTAAAAAAAGAGTATGATAATGGACCTTTGAAAACGGCCGAGCACGACACATACGAAATATTGCAGTCTCCATTTGATTGATACTGTTCATGAGTGGTAGTGAAATATGCTAGCTACCGCTCACGCCCTCTAGCCCCGGGTTGAGCAAAACTCAATATTCATAAAATCAACAGCACAAAATTTTAACCATCCCGAAGATGGCATGCATATGGCGGTGGACATGGAGTTAGCCTTCTTTAATGAATTCCCCATGTCGTACGGCGTATGGTCCCAGTATCTAATAAAATGAAATGCCCCGAAGAGCGAAATAAACATAATGGAATTTAGTTGGGAGCAGCGGTTATGAAGCCTGCGTATAAAAAGCAGACAACATATCCTATGAGTGGTTAAACAATACCCAGAGCCTTTTATCGGCCGGAGTAGTGGAACCACCGAATCAAAAATTAAGTAAGAAAACAAAAGAAATTGAACATGTACCACCGATAACTAACTATAAGTATCGGGCTCAGCGATCTCCAAAGATCGAATGAATAACAGTACTGATTGCAAGCGCGGGGAGACGTTTTACTGCCGCCACACTGCACAAGCAACACCACTATGCTATAAAAAAAGAGTATGAAGTTATAAACTATTGTCTGTTGAGACGCCGTATCTTAAACGTAAGGTCTTATTTGGAAATTAAATGCGACATGTTTAAAAAAATCAGACTAACCAAAGGAAATTACCAGCATATTGGTATAACCTGTAGGAGCATGACCGTACTTATGCATTTGACATTGTAATAAAAGTGATTTGTTCCAAAAGGTAAGCGTAACCAGCGTCACCCATGCATAACTATGATGTACATAAAGATGACGTGTTTTAGATGTGACACTATCTTGTTAAAGGAGCGTAACATGGATAACACTATGTTGAAAGAGCGACGCGGGTCAAAGGGTCAGTCATAACCCTAAATAAAACAAGATGCACAAGAGGGCCTGAACCGCTCTAAATGGCTACTTGCAAATACAGTCCAGACTATAACAGTTTCATATTCACAGGGTCAAGTTGGACATAAGTCAAGTTAATTTAGTTGGACATAAACGCCTGAAACTCTGTATCGAGGTCAGTAGTGTTTATTCTGTAAAACAAAAACGGAATATTTAACTTATAGAAACTAGCTTGAGTAAAAACTGACACGTTCTGTTCCATCAGGAATGAAAATGGCAACTACAATGACATATTAGCTTACATTTTACAGATCAATGCAACGTTGGAATGACTTTGTTGGATTTCCTTCAGACTATTTTTGAATCGTTGGAGGAAAACAGTTTGAATAAGCCAAATGAAAAAGAAAGTTTCTCATAAAATCTGCAACAATTGCATTACCGAATACACATTCACTTCTGAAATTAATGCGCAACAACATAGTGATAAATATTAATACATATCTCTAATACATGCACTACTAATTATATACAATAATGATATATACTACAGGTAATGAACATATATCATTTACGGATTTATGCACAAAGGGTAGTAACCGGATACTAAAAGGTTAACCTCATGGAAATTGCCTATATGGAACATATGTGTTTTATTATAAACAGAGCTTTTAAAGAACGACTGTTTAATTTTCGTGGCAATTACTATATATATTCTGGAATTTAGATTTAAGAAAAAGAGTATGATAATGGACCTTTGGAAACAACACTTTTATAAGCTTGATTTAGTTATATGTTGCTATGATCACTTTTGGTCTCTCTATTTTACGTGAAGCAGATGCTTTTAAATCATGAATTACTAATTTTAAAAATAAAATTCAATTGACCACTGAGGGTGTGTTTTATCAACAAAATGTCTAAATAGTTATGATTTTTATAGCATGTAATACTTAGTATTTAATATATTATATTACTTCTCGGATAGGTATTTCAGAAAATGCAATAAACGATGCCAAGAACAGGTCAAGTGAGAATGCCAGCTTATCTAAAGCAAAGGAAAACCAAAAACAACAATCAGATTCATCACGTATTGGTCCATGTAAATATACAAGATAAATTTTATATTTTTTCAAAATCATGCTTACTTATATCGATGTTATAATGTATATGCTTACTTCACACTACCTGATACTATTTCGTATTTTGTTAAGGTTGTTGTTACTATGCATGTTTACGAAGAGCAGTTGTCACATTAGTAATGATTGTTTTCAATATTAACAAGAACACGAGATATATATTTGTACAGTATCACACTTAGTAAAAAACCAGTTTTTATTACTTTGATTTTAACTTTAGTAAGTTAGTAATTACTATAAGTTTGATTTTGAGCCACGCTCAGTTATGGATCAGTTCATGTTTATATTGCTGTTTAGCTGCTACCATTACCGATATTCACCCGGTCGCAAGTAACGAGGATGACAAAATTTTAAATGCAAAAGAAAATGATGAAATGGATGTTGCAGAACAAAGAGGTATATTGTATTTTGTGTTCAGTTATTCTGAGAGTCTATACAGTAATTACTTGCACCATTGAAAGCATGGTGATAGTGATATTAATATAAATATTTAATTTGCTTTTTCATTGTACCTTTAAATCACCCTTTGTTTGTGGTACAGTACGGGCCTACGATGCCATTGTGTTTGGGTGCTGTGGTTTCTATAGGACGATTTTTCTCATTCTTCTTCAAAATGATGGGTACAACAGTAACAGCCGTGTTATGTCTAAACCGATTTGAAGAGAGAGAACATATGATATTATATTTGCGCAATGTGTATGAAAAATCAGAGTTACTTGTATAACTTATATCCAGTTTTATCCCTAGTGGACTGTATTGTTGATCTCTCAAAATCAGCCTAACATTTTAACATTGTTTCCCACCGTACTAAGTGTTTCATAGTCAGCTTAAAAAAAGAGTATGATAATGGACCATTGAAAACGGCCGAGCACGACACATACGAAATATTGCAGTCTCCATTTGATTGATACTGTTCATGAGTGGTAGTGAAATATGCTAGCTACCGCTCACGCCCTCTAGCCCCGGGTTGAGCAGAACTCAATATTCATAAAATCAACAGCACAAAATTTTAACCATCCCGAAGATGGCATGCATATGGCGGTGGACATGGAGTTAGCCTTCTTTAATGTATTCCCCATGTCGTACGGCGTATGGTCCCAGTATCTAATAAAATGAAATGCCCCGAAGAGCGAAATAAACATAATGGAATTTAGTTGGGAGCAGCGGTTATGAAGCCTGCGTATAAAAAGCAGACAACATATCCTATGAGTGGTTAAACAATACCCAGAGCCTTTTATCGGCCAGAGTAGTGGAACCACCGAATCAAAAATTAAGTAAGAAAACAAAAGAAATTGAACATGTACCACCGATAACTAACTATAAGTATCGGGCTCAGCGATCTCCAAAGATCGAATGAATAACAGTACTGATTGCAAGTGCGGGGAGACGTTTTACTGCCGCCACACTGCACAAGCAACACCACTGAGCTATAAAAAAAGAGTATGAAGTTATAAACTATTGTCTGTTGAGACGCCGTATCTTAAACGTAAGGTCATATTTGGAAATTAAATGCGACATGTTTAAAAAAATCAGACTAACCAAAGGAAATTACCAGCATATTGGTATAACCTGTAGGAGCATGACCGTACTTATGCATTTGACATTGTAATAAAAGTGATTTGTTCCAAAAGATAAGCATAACCAGCGTCACCCATGCATAACTATGATGTACATAAAGATGACGTGTTTTAGATGTGACACTATCTTGTTAAAGGAGCGTAACATGGATAACACTATGTTGAAAGAGCGACGCGGGTCAAAGGGTCAGTCATAACCCTAAATAAAACAAGATGCACAAGAGGGCCTGAACCGCTCTAAATGGCTACTTGCAAATACAGTCCAGACTATAACAGTTTCATATTCACAGGGTCAAGTTGGACATAAGTCAAGTTAATTAAGTTGGACATAAACGCCTGAAACTCTGTATCGAGGTCAGTAGTGTTTATTCTGTAAAACAAAAACGGAATATTTAACTTATAGAAACTAGCTTGAGTAAAAACTGACACGTGCTGTTCCATCAGGAATGAAAATGGCAACTACAATGACATATTAGCTTACATTTTACAGATCAAGGCAACGTTGGAATGACTTTGTTGGATTTCCTTCAGACTATTTTTGAATCGTTGGAGGAAAACATTTTGAATAAGCCAAATGAAAAAGAAAGTTTCTCATAAAATCTGTAACAATTGCATTACCGAATACACATTCACTTCTGAAATTAATGCGCAACAACATAGTGATAAATATTAATACATATCTCTAATACATGCACTACTAATTATATACAATAATGATATATACTACAGGTAATGAACATATATAATTGACGGATGTATGCACAAAGGGAAGTAACCGGATACTAAAAGGTTAACCTCATGGAAATTGCCTATATGGAACATATGTGTTTTATTATAAACAGAGCTTTTAAAGGACGACTGTTTAATGTTCGTGGCAATTACTATATATATTCTGGAATTTAGATTTAAGAAAAAGAGTATGATAATGGACCTTTGGAAACAACACTTTTATAAGCTTGATTTAGTTATATGTTGCTATGATCACTTTTGGTCTCTCTATTTTACGTGAAGCAGATGCTTTTAAATCATGAATTACTAATTTTAAAAATAAAATTCAATTGACCACTGAGGGTGTGTTTTATCAACAAAATGTCTAAATAGTTATGATTTTTATAGCATGTAATACTTAGTATTTAATATATTATATTACTTCTCGGATAGGTATTTCAGAAAATGCAATAAACGATGCCAAGAACAGGTCAAGTGAGAATGCCAGCTTATCTAAAGCAAAGGAAAACCAAAAACAACAATCAGATTCATCACGTATTGGTCCATGTAAATATACAAGATAAATTTTATATTTTTTCAAAATCATGCTTACTTATATCGATGTTATAATGTATATGCTTACTTCACACTACCTGATACTATTTCGTATTTTGTTAAGGTTGTTGTTACTATGCATGTTTACGAAGAGCAGTTGTCACATTAGTAATGATTGTTTTCAATATTAACAAGAACACGAGATATATATTTGTACAGTATCACACTTAGTAAAAAACCAGTTTTTATTAATTTGATTTTAACTTTAGTAAGTTAGTAATTACTATAAGTTTGATTTTGAGCCACGCTCAGTTATGGATCAGTTCATGTTTATATTGCTGTTTAGCTGCTACCATTACCGATATTCACCCGGTCGCAAGTAACGAGGATGACAAAATTGTAAATGCAAAAGAAAATGATGAAATGGATGTGTGTGTTGCAGAACAAAGAGGTATATTGTATTTTGTGTTCAGTTATTCTGAGAGTCTATACAGTAATTACTTGCACTATTGAAAGCATGATATTACACATAGTGATATTAAAATAAATATTTAATTTGCTTTTTCATTGTACCTTTAAATCACCCTTTGTTTGTGGTACAGTACGGGCCTACGATGCCATTGTGTTTGGGTGCTGTGGTTTCTATAGGACGATTTTTCTCATTCTTCTTCAAACTGATGGGTACAGCAGTAACACCCGTGTTATGTCTAAACCGATTTGAAGATAGAACATATGATATCATATTTGCGCATGTGTATGAAAGAATCAGAGTTACTTGTATAACTTATATCCAGTTTTATCCCTAGTTGACTGTATTGTTGATCTCTCAAAATCAGCTTAACATTTAACATTGTTTTTTACCGTACTAAGTGTTTCATAGACAGCTTAAGTCATAAATTATTGTCTGTTGAGACGCCGTGTCGTAAAAGTAAGGTCATATTTGAAAATGGAATGCGACATGTTTAAAAAATCAGACTAACCAAAGGAAATTACCAGCATATTGGTATAACCTGTAGGAGCATGACCGTACTTATGCATGTGGCATTGTAATAAAAGTGATTTGTTCCAAAAGGTAAGCGTAACCAGCGTAACCCATGCATAACTATGATGTACATAAAGATGACGTGTTTTAGATGTGACACTATCTTGTTAAAGGAGCGTAACAAGGATAACACTATGTTGAAAGAGCGACGCGGGTCAAAGGGTCAGGCATAACCCTAAATGAAACAAGATGCACAATAGGGCCTGCACCGCTCTAAATGGCTACTTGTAAATACAGTCCAGACTATAACAGTTTCATATTCACAGGGTCAAGTGACATAAGTTAAGTTAATTAAATAAGTTGGACATAAACGCCTGAAACTCTGTATCGAGGTCAGTAGTGTTTATTCTGTAAAACAAAAACGGTATATTTAACTTATAGAAACTAGCTTGAGAAAAAATGACACGTTCTGTTCTATCAGGAATGGAAATGGCAACTACAATGACATACTAGCTAACATGTTACAGATCAATGCAACGTTGGAATGACTTTGTTGGATTTCCTTCAGACTATTTTTGAATCGTTGGAGGAAATCATTTTGAATAAGCCAAATGAAAAAAACACTTTCTCTCTCATAAAATCTGCAACAATTGCATTAACGAATACACATTCACTTCTGAAATTAATGCGCAACAACATAGTGATAAATATTAATAAATATCTCTAATACATGCACTACTTATTATATACAATACTGATATATACAGGTAATGAACATATATAATTTACGAATTTATGCACAAAGGGAAGTAACTGGATACTAAAAAATTAACCTCATGAAAATGGCCTATAAGGAACATAAGTGTTTTATAATGAACAGAGGTTTTAAAGAACGACTGTTTTATTTTCGTGGCAATTACTAAATATATTCTGGAATTTAGATTTAAAAAAAACAACACTTTTATAATCTTGATTCAGTTACATGTTGCTATGATCACTTTTGGTCTCTTTATATTTTGCGTGAATCAGATGCTTTTAAATCATGAATTACTCATTTTAAAAATAAAATTCAATTGACCACTGAGGGTGTGTGTGTTTTATCAACACAATGTATAGTTAGTTATGATTTTTATAGCATGTAATACTTAGTATTTAATATACTAAACTACTTCTCGGATTGGTATTTTAGAAAATGCAATAAACGATGCCCAGAACAGGTCAAGTACAAATGCCAGCTTATCTAAAGCAAAGGAAAACCAAAAACAACAATCAGATTCATCACGTATTGGTCCATGTAAATATACAAGATAAATTTTATATTTTTTCAAAATCATGCTTACTTATATCGATGTTAATAATGTATATGCTTACTTCACACTGCCTGATACTATTTCGTATTTTGTTAAGGTTGTTTTTATATTCAGATACTATGCATGTTTAGGAAGCGCGTTGTCACACTAATAATGCATGTTTTCAATATTAAGAAGAACATATGAACTCCAACGAGATATATACTTGTACAGTATCACGCTTAGTAAAAATACTGTTTTTACTAATTTGATTTTAACTTTAGTACGTTAGTAATTACTTTTTTTATTAATTTGATTTTGAGCCACGCCCAATTATGAATCAGTTCATATTTATATTGCTGTTTAGCTGCTACCATTAACGATATTCACCTGGTCACAAGTAACGAGGATGACATAATTGTAAATGCAGAAGAAAAGGATGAAATGAATGTGTGTGTTGCAGAACAAACAGGTATATTGTATTTTGTGTTCAGTTATTTTAGTACGTACGGTCTGAGAATCTATACAGTAATTACTTTTTGAAAGCATGATATTACACATAGTGATATTAATATAAATATTTAATTTTCTTTTTTATTGTACCTTTAAATCACTCTTTGTTTGTTGTACAGCGCGGGCCTACGATGCCACTGCGTTTGGGTGCTGTGGTTTCTATAGGACGATTTTTCTCATTCTTCTTCAAAATGATAGGTACAACAGTAACACCCGTGTTATGTCTAAAACGATTTGAAGAGAGAACATATTATATTATATTTGCGCAATGTGTATAAAAGAATCAGAGTTATTTGTATAACTTATATCCAGTTTTATCCTTAGTTGACTGTATTGGATTAACATTTTAACATTGTTTTTTATCGTGCTAAGTATTTCATAGTCAGCTTAAGTTATAAACTGATTGGTATAACGTTTTGGAGCATGAGCATACGTATGGATGTAACATCGAAATATATCGCACTATAAGAGTGATCTGTTCCAAAAGGTTAGCATAACTAGTGTAACTCAGGCATAACTACGGTATACACATAGATTACAAGTTTTTAGATGTGAAACTATCTTGTTAATGGAGCCTTACATGTATAACACCATGTTAAAAGTGCGACGTGTGTCAAAGGGTCAGGCGTAACCCTAATTAATACAACAAAAGTATGAAAGGAGAAATTTGGAAATCGTCGAACACATTAAATACAACAAAATATTGGTTTGAGTGAGACTGTTCGTGAACGGTAGTGAAAAGTTGCTAACGTTCACTCCCTCTAGCCCCTGTTGAGCAAAACTCAATATTTATAATGTCAATAGTACAGAAATTTGAACCACCCCGAAGATGGTATGCATATGACGGTGAACTTGGAACCTTTAAAGTGGTATGTTCACACCATTTCATGGCCAGCGGCGTATGATCCCAGTTTCTAACAAAACGCTTTGCCCTAAACGAGAAAACAATGAGCGAAATATAAATTTAGTTGGGAGCAGAGGCTATGAAGCGTGCGTATCACATGTAACAGCCAAAATACTAAATTAAAAAGCACGTGACATATCCTAAGGGTGATTAAACTATACTCAGAACCTTTAAAGTCTGGAGTAGTGGAACCACACATTCGAAATTCAAGTAAGAAAACAAAAAGTATTTGAGAATGTACTACCGATATCTGTAAATATTGGGCTCAGCGATCTCCAAAGATCGGAATTACATTTACAAGATGCACAAGATGCACAAGATGCTCTAAATGGCTACTTGCAAATACAGAGTCCAGACCATTACAGTTACATATTCACAGGGTCAAGTTGGACATAAGTTGAGTTAATTAAATTAAGTTGGACATAAACGCCTGAAACTCTGTATCGAGGTCAGTAGTGTTTATTCTGAAATTCAAAAAGGTATATTTAAGTTGTAGAAAATAGCTTGAGAAAAAACCACTGACATGTTCTGTTCTATAAGCAACGGAAATGGCAACTACCAAGTCATATTAGCTAACATGTTACAGATAAATGCAACGTTGGAATGACTTTGTTGGATTGCCTTCAGGCTAGTTTTGAATCTTTGGCGGTAAAGATTGTGAATAGGCCAAATGAGAACATAATAGTTTCTCATATACTATACAAAATCTGCAACAAATGCATTACCGAATACACATTCACTTCTGAAATTAATGCGCAATAACATAGTGATACATATTAATACATATCTCTAATACATGCACTACTAATTATAGTTTATTTCATACAAAAGGCCATAGGCCCATGAGTACACAAATGCTTATTTAACAATATACAAAATATCAATAGGTGGTGATACAGTATACATAGTAACTATTATCAAGTGATTAAGCATGGTTCAACTGAAGTATACTTGTTATAGCAATGAAGTATTCATATACTCCTATCAAATGTAGAAAGTATACATAGAAATATGAACTAAATATGATTTTAGAATTTTAGAATTTGAGCTGACGAGGAGAATCTTATGTATTATTATACAATAATTCATTACGTATTTTAAAACTTTCAAAAACATAAATGGCAAGGTTTCTTTCTATGCGTACATTGTTATTGTTCATGAGTTAAGTAAACTTCAGAATATTAGGATTCTTCCAGTAGTATTGTTTGATATATTTTAAACGCAGTTCTTTGTACATTGTGCATTCAAACAAGAAATGGAATTCATCCTCGAGATTGTTACATAACCGACATTTACGTTCATGTATTGGTAGTTTTTGTGGTTTGTGCCATATCCCCGTCCCTACTTCAAGACGGTGAGATGACACTCGTAATCTGCTTAAAGCACATCTGAATTTTCTTAAATTTTCTAAATACGGTTGAAAGCGAAATTCTGAAAACAATACGTATGTCCTAGCACGGGTTGAGTTCGCTAATTCTTCATTCCAACTTTGAATAAATGTATCCTTTAATCGTTGTTTAAAAATTGACATAAAACCTATTTTATTTCCAACGCCATGGAATAACCAGACATGATTAAAACCAAGTTTATCAAAAATATATTTAACTTGACTTGCCCAATTTTGTTTGTTAGGATATTTTGCTATATCATCTAACATCATATTATACACAATGGTTATGTACTTTGTATCATTGCTCCGAACAATCTTAAACCAAAAGTTTATAATTCTATGAATTCTATAATTTATGAGTGACTGTCTTCCTAGTTCTCCATAAATGAAGTTATTCTGCGTCTGTATTTTTACACCTAATACATTTTTACAAAATGATAAATGTGTTCTCTCTATTTCATCTGCTTTCGCAAACCCCCATACCTCACATCCATAGTTCAATATAGGCAATATCAATTTATCAAATAGACTCAACATGTGACATACTGACAAATTTGTAAATTTATAAGTATATTTCTTTAACTTTAATGCTTGCCCACTTAGTGTATTAAATGTTTTTACAAACGACCCTCCGGTAGAAAACACAACACCTAGATAAACAAATATATACAATAATGATATATACTACAGGTAACTGATATATACTACAGGTCACGAAGGTAACGAAGATATAGAATTTACGAATTTATGCACAAAGGGAAGTCAGGGGCGTAGCTGTGCCTAAATCAGTGTATAGGCACACGGTCTAGTGGGGTCCGGGGCATGCTCCCCACGAATTTCTTTTTCAGAAGGAAGGCAAATCCTGCATTCTGACGGTATTTTAAGCAGCCAACAATATGTTTTTAACCCGCGATTTCAAGCTTTTTTAATCTGCGAATTTGCAACAATAACATCGGAACAGAACAAAATGACATATATTAATATGAATACTTGCTCTCTGAAAATCTTTCGAAATTTGCACAATCATAGTGTGTTTGGTTCCGAAAGACCGCGAGCGAAAACAGTTCGACTTTTATTTTCTGAAAAAAAAAACACGAGTAAAAATGTGTATGAGCTGACTATACCCATCCACCCCCTACCCCACTCAGTTTTTATTGCATTTTTGTAATTTTTATTTTTTTGATTTCTGGGAGCAATATGCAGGCACGTGCCTACAGTACCTATATGCAGCTACGCCACTGGCAGTAACTGGATAATAAAACTGCTAACCTCATGAAAATGGCCTATTTGGAACATATGTACAAAGGGAAGTAATCGGATAATAAAGTGTACCGGCGACATACTCCTCCTTCCCGAGCAAATGACATTCACTTCAGGACACAATATAAAAGAAAACACACTTTCAAAATGCATGCCAATCTAAAATATAAAATATAATGTAACTTTATTCAACGTTTTCACTTCAAACAACAACACAAATTCGTCGTGACTTTTAATTACCATGTGTAATACCATAGACAAGGCGCGCATTTGAAATGACACAATTTAAACACATAAAAAACAACACAAACTTCAATTTTGTACAATCAGAATACATGTACAACGATTCTTGATTTTTTCATATACTGTTAACCTTATTATCTGCATATACAAACATACTTATCCAAGGCGGGGTTATTGTTAATGTTGACTACAGTTAACTGCTTAGTACATAAAGATCATTTCTGAAAAAGCTATGGTCGAAATTTGTAGAGCGGTTCTTGAGAAAAACAGGTTTAAGATTTGTCAGGTTGACCGGAGGCTAAGCAGAGCTATTGGGATCACTCTGTGTTAAAACTGGCCGCGCCGGGGTACAGAGTTTGTATACAGAGATTTTGCATGTTTTGCATAGACTTATATAAGGATATTTTTGAAAAATCTTCATTTATGAAACCATAAGGCACAGAGTTCTTCTATATTAGCATCGGCTTATGATCGCCTTTCAAGTGTGTCAGCGTTTTACATAAAGTAATATAGGAACATCTTTAAAAAATCATTTTCTCTGAAACTACGAAAGCTAGAGGTAAAATATTTTGCATGCAGCATTAGAAAGTGGTCCTCTACCAAGTTTGTTCCACTGGTGACCCCGAGGTCACATGTTTTACATAGAATTCATTGAACAACGTAATAACATAGTTTTCTCTTAAACAACAAGGTATGGAGCTTTCATATACACTTACTGAGAATAAACAGACGGATACAACCATCCAACGAACAATCCAAGTCCCTGGGGAAATAGCCCCTGGGTCATAACTTGGAAACCATTGAGATCCACACCTTATAACCATATATACACTTACTGGACATGAACACTTTAAGGCGGGTGTGGGAATTTGCGATGGCGCGCTATCAACTGTGTCATCTAATTCTGAAATTATAAGCTTGTTTTGACATTTTTTTCATCTTTGCGAAGATCATGAGTAAGCGATTCTGAGCCATTTTGGCCCTCTTGATGACACTCTAAATGAAACTGACCTCAGAATAATCTAATATGCTTTGGCAAAGCGGTTTTTGATAACATACTGTTAACTTCTAACATATTGTTAACTTCTAACATACTGTTAATTTCTAACATACTGTTAACTTCTAAAATACTGTTAACTTCTTCTAACATACTGTTAACTTCTATCATAATGTTAACTTCTAAAATACTGTTAACTTATAACATACTGTTAACTTTTAACATACTGTTAATTTCTAACTTCTAAAATACTGTTAACTTCTTCTAACATACTGTTAACTTCTAACATACTGTTAACTTCTAAAATACTGTTAACTTGTAGCAAACTGTTAACTTCTAACATACTGCTAACTTCTAAAATACTGTTAACTTCTAACATACTGTTAACTTCTAAAATACTGTTAACTTCCAACATACTGTTAATTTCTAACATACTGTTAACTTCTAAAATACTGTTAACTTCTAACATACTGTTAACTTCTAAAATACTGTTAACTTCAAACATACTGTTAATTTGTACATACTGTTAACTTCTAACATACTGTTAATTTCTAACATACTGTTAATTTCTAACATACTGTTAACTTCTAACATACTGTTACAAAGTACTGACAAATGATATTTTTGAACACTTTTGAATCGGGATTTTAACTCGATATTACACATGTTGCACTATTTCTGCGAGATTGCCAATTCAACAACAACAAATAATGAATGATTAGATACACGAAGTATTTAGACACGTCGCAAATTAATACCCGATGTTATGTTAACGTTGATTCTATTGTTATATAATAGTTGCTTTTCAGTCATATTAGCTATCATGACTTAACTGATTTGTAAGGCTTGGAAAACTGTGGTTATTAGATTCATTAGGCGGCGTGCGTGCAGGCGGAATCATCGTGGTCTTATGGAAATAATGTTTAGTTAGAAATGATAAATTGGAACGAAACTTGGTGTGTAGGTAGATTATATGCAAAGGAAGCGTGTGATTGCATCTGAGGTCATTGGGGTTAAGGTTAATCATATGGCCTCTCACCGCTGCAGTTTTGCATCCCACTGGGAACTCGACATGCAAGTGAGCAAGTGTCGATTCTTACGGATTGTGGGAGATATGCAACTCTACTCAGGAAAAGGTGGATGGTCTGCATCCACCACGAAAGAGTCGAACGTCATATATGTCCTCAAAGATGATGAAAATGACGTAAAACGCCATTCAACCATCATAAAAGGGAACATAAGACGCAACCTCTCACTCTTACCTTCTGCGAAACACATCGCACTTCAAAACCAATGTTACAAATGTTACACTACTTTTGAGAAATTTCCCCCAACACCTAACACAGATTTGTAATAGTTTCAAGGAAAAATAACAAATACGAGTAGTGTTGTTATATAGTAGTTACGCGTATGTTGTATAGGTTACGCAGCCTCTGTCAAAAATATTACACTTTAAAACCTATGTTACAAATGTTAGGCTACATGTTTTAAGAAACAAGAGCGCTGCATAACGGGCATTATACCCCCGTTTGCTAAAGTTTTTATGTTAAAAGCATTTCCTATGGTCAGGTCAATATGACCTTGATTTCTGACCTTCTAATAAAAAAAACTGATATAGGATGTTATTTAACGAAGAGCAGTATTTGTTCAAAGTCTCAAGATTGCAGGTCAAAAAGTTCATGAATAACAGGTTGTTGTTATAACATAGGTACTATTTCCGTAAAGTTTCAGAATTGTAGGTCTAATAGGTACAAGTTACAGTCTAGGATTTGTTCTCTGTCAAGTCAATGTGACCTTGATGACCTATTGAACCCCACAACAATAGGCTTCCTCCTCTTACCAAAGGAAATGACGTTTAATTAGTGTGAGTATTATATTTCTGGCGTTGTCATTTCGAATGTTATGTCCTTTGACTTACTAAACCCTAAAGGCAATAGGGTTCCTCCTCTCACCAATGGCAAAGTGCCTACACAGTTCCATGAGTGTAGGTATTATACTACTGGAGTTATCACTTGGAATATGTATTGGTGACATTGACTTTGACCTAGTGGCCCCAAAAGAAACAGGGTTCCTCCCCTCACCAAAGGCAATGTACCTATGGAATTTATGAGTGTGGATGTTATGGAGGTTCAGAAGTTTACTTCCGGAATACATATTTCTATACAAGGTCATGTCGACCTTGACCTTTGACCAACAAAATGGTTTCTGCTTTCACCTAGGTCAATGTACCTGAAGTTTTATAAGTGTAGGTATTATGATTTTGAAGTGATTGTGCAGAAGGCATATTTCTATATAAGGTCACAATGACCTTTGAACTAATGACCCCAAAAGCAATAGAGTTCCTTATTTCAATTAGGGCGATAATGTGTCTGAGTGTATTTGTTACAGTTTTGCAGTTATCATGCGGAATTCATATTTCCATATAAGGTCATGGTGACCTTGACCCTTGAACTACTGACCCCAAAATAATAGGATTTCTCCTATCACCAAGGGCAATATACCTATGCAGTTTCATGAGTGTAGGTGTTATGGTTTTAATGTTCTTGTGCTTTATGCATATATTCATACAAGATAAACGTGACCTTGACCTTGAACTTCTGACCCCCAAACGCAATAGGATTTCTTATTTTACCAAGGGCAATGCATGTATGAAGTTTTAAGAGGGTAGGTGTTTCAATTTTGAAGTTATCATGAGAACTGCATTTTTCTATATAAGGTGATGTTGACCTTGATCTTTGACCTACTCGCACCAAAACTGCGTGAAATGTAACTATGAAGTTTTATGTGTGTAGGTGTTACGATTTTGAAGTTATTATGCAGAATGCATATTTCCATATAAGGTCACTGTGACCTTGACCTTGGACCTTCTTGCCCCAAAAGCAATAGGGTTCCTCCCTTCACCTAGGGCAATGTATCCGTGACGTTTTATGAGGGTGGGTCTCATACGTTTGGAGTTATCGTGCGGATTGCGATTTGTTTACGGATAGACGGACTACCCAATAACATAATACGTCCCGTTTTTCAAACAAACAAACACTTATAATGAGTTGTTATATAGTAGTTAAGTGTAGGTTATATAGGTTACGCAGTTTCTGTAAAACACATCTTATTTTAAAACCAACGCTACGTTACTTTTTCGATATTTCTTCCCAAATTCCTATCAAAGACTGTTGTTATATAGTAGTTACTTATACGTTATGTTACTTTTGCGAACTTGTAATAATTTTAAGGAAAACACATTATCGATGCTATCTAATCGTTAGTAAAAATGATACAAGTATATTTGTGCTAATAACAACAGAGTGATCATCTTTATAAGAATGCACTATTCATAAAGGCCTAGGTGACATTATTCCAAACTATTTACTAATGAAATGTTAAAGTGGCCATCTATTACAAGCAAGCACCTACCACGTAATACACATGTCACGTGCAGTTTTATTTTATTTTAGAACCAGATAAGTCATGCAACCTTCAGCAAACAGTACAGGATCCCTTGTTGGCCAACTGGGTAAAGGCTGGCCTTGCCCTAAAGATGACAAGGAATGGGATCGAGAATTATGTTGACAGTGAAAACCACAAATTACAACAGACCGTAATGGCTGATATTTGTCGAGTAAAGGCCCTACCAGCCGGCACAGTATGCAAAACCTGCACCACCCACAACGTCCTGCCCTGTACTACCAGAGGTATATGTCACCAGAATAGGGGTGTCTGTAAATACCACGATCCTGGGGATCCAGCAAAGCAACACAAACCCTGCCCTACTGGAATCTGCGACGAAATATATCAAAGAATCATCACCAGTCACAGATATCATGGTCCCTCATGGAAGAACACCAATGCCTTGGATTGGTGTAGTAACCCGTGGGAGTGGGCCAAGTGCTACATGGCCGCTGATGGTTACAACTCAGTCACTTCAGCCAAAGAGACAGATTTCCCTGGACTCATCAGTGTTATAATCAATAACACAGAATTCCAGAAAACAGTAACGGAGAATCTCAGTTTACCTAACAACACATTTTGTGAGGTATGTTAAAATGTAATAAAACAAAATGCTTTTCACGTATCAGTTATATTGTTGTACATGCTTGAAGACTAACGATCTTGTGTTCGTATAAATATACCTGCCAGAAAATAAACATGTAAAAATATCATTCATGTTTGTATAACTTTCTTAAAGACAAACTTCTTCGATTTGTTTTGCAATTTTCATATGCATGAATAATAACCTGTCTGAAAATAATTTTCATATGTATATTCGAGACAATTTTCAACTCAAAATCATAATATATTGACGAATACATGATTGTATAAAAAAAGAATGAAAAATTCAGTACACTTTATTTTCTCCTTCAACAGGCCCGTAAAATAAGGAATAAGATTCTTCATACGTCTTCATTCCAAGTGTCCAATGCTGAGTTAACTAATTACGTCGACAAACTGATTCTGCTACTGAGTGATCCCAAATATCTGGCGTCAGATACAAATGCTCAAGATGCTATTGCTAAGCTGAACCAGGTAAGGCTTGTGAAAACGATGTGCCCGTGTACAATACTATTTCCTTAGACTCGTCTGTCGACAGCGGACGAAAACCTGACAGTCCGTTGTATCGAAGACTACCATAGTAATTGAGTATGGTTCCTGAATTTATCATTCCCCTCTCAATGTGTCGCCCTAACTAACCTTAGATAACTTGTTGATGAGCCGATAAACTTTAGGTATGATAGAAGCAGGGCTTTTATCTCGATTTGTAGGATTTGATTCTAAGAAGGTGGAAGGGCAAACAGTTTCCCTCTGTCCGTGCATGCGTACGTCCGCCCGTTCGTGTCGAAAATTTTGTCCGGACAATAACTTCAGTAATTGTTATCCAGTCTTTTTTAAACTTAGTCAAATTCTATATGGGCACAATGTCTCGGCCAAGTTCGATAATCGGACAATTGGCCTCACGAAATTAATGTTGTCCAGACTCTTACTTGGGTAATTCTTATCCAATTTCCTCCATACTTGGTCGAATTGTACAGATGCACACTGTCCCGGCAAAGTTTATAAATCGGCCACATGGACTCGTTTTAGAGTTTTGCACCTTGGAATAGGAAATGTTGCCTGGATTCTAACTTTAGGTAACTATTATCAGATATTCTCCAAACTTGGTCAATTTGTATATGGGCAAAATGTCTTGGCGAAATTCGATAATCGGCCCAATCCCCTCAGTAATTTCAGAGTTCCTTGGAATAGTAAAAAAATACGAATTAGTAATATGTGAAGCAATAGCAGGACGATGTGCATCAGTGTCCTAAGAAGACAGTTCGAGTTTCCGTTTAAATCTTTAAACAAACACATTAAGGGCTATCTGGATGATACTTTGAATACTTCATTTTTAGCTCTACTGGCCAAGGGCCAGCAGAGCTTATGGGATGGCGAGTTGTCCGTCGTCAGTCTGTCGTCCGTTAACTTTTAATTCGTTAAGACAATAGGGCCTTCATTTTTCATACGATCTTTACAAAACTTTACCAGATTGTTAACATCAATGAAAGCTCGGACAAGTTCGAAAACCAGCCAGAACGAACCAGTAACAACGGAGTTATGGCCCTTGATTTAATGAAAAACGCTATATTTTACCTCGTTATGGCGATAGGGCCTTAATTTTTCATCCGATCTTTACAAAACCTTATCAGAATGTTAACATTAATGAATCTCGGAGAAGTTTGAAAACCAGCCAGATCGAACTAGTAACAGCGGAGTTATGGCCCTTGATTTAGTTAAAAATGCTATATTTTGTCTCGTTAAGGCAATAGGGCCTTCATTTTTCAGCAGTTTATCTTTATAAAACATTACCATTTTACCAGATTGTTAATGTCGATGAAAGCTCGGATAAGTTCGAAAATCAGCTAGATCGGACCAGTAACAGCGGAGTTGTGGCCCTTGATTTAGTTAAAACTGCTATATTTTGACTCGTTAAGACGGTAGGGCCTTCATTTTATATCTGATCTTTACCAAACTTTACCAGATTTTTAATATTAATGAAAGCTCGGTCAAGTCCGAAAATCAGCCAGATCGGACCAGTAACAGCGGAGTTATGGCCCTTGATTTCATTAAATATGCTCTATCTTGTCTCGTAAAGTTAATAGGGGCTTCATTTTTTATCTGATCTTTACCAAACTTTACCAGATTTGTTGACATTTTTTTTTTCTTTTTTTTTAAAATAATTGTTGTTTTTTAAAAAAAATAATTATTTTTATTTTTTATTACCTCTACTGGCCAAGTTCGAAAACCAGCCAGATCGGACCAGTAACAGCGGAGTTATGGCTCTTGATTTAGTTAAAAATGCTATATTTTGCCTCGTTAAGACGATAGAGCCTTCATTTTTCATCCGATATTTACCCAACTTTACCAGATTGTTAATATCAATAAAAGCTCGGACAAGTTCGAAAACCAGCCATATCGGACCAGTAACAGCGGAGTTATGGCCTTTGATTTAGTTAAAAATGCTATATTTTGACTCGGTAAGACGATAGGGCCTTCATTTTTAGACGATAGGGCTTTCATTCATAGTTTATGGGATGGCGAGTTGTCCGTCGTACGTCAGTCGTCCGTCGTTAACTTTTGTCTCAAGACGATAGGGCGTTCATTTTTAATCGCATCTTTACCAAACTTTACCAGATTGTTAATATTGGTA
Source organism: Cyrtodaria siliqua (assembly GCA_037043455.1). Taxonomy (NCBI): domain Eukaryota; kingdom Metazoa; phylum Mollusca; class Bivalvia; order Adapedonta; family Hiatellidae; genus Cyrtodaria; species Cyrtodaria siliqua. The sequence continues at coordinate 75,291 of JAWPHD010006621.1, read as the reverse complement.
AACGCTCGGACAAGTTCGAAAACCAGCCAGAGCGCACCAGTAACATTAGAGTTATGGCCCTTGATTTAGTTAAAAATGCTCTATTTTGATTTGTTAAGACGACAGTGCCTTTATTTTTCATTCAATCTTTACCAAACTTTACCAGATGCTTAATATTGGTGGAATCTCTAACAAGTTCAAAAAACAGCCAGATCGGACCAGTTACATCGGAGTTGATTTAATTAAAAATGCTATATTTTGCCTCGTTAAGACGATAGGGCATTCGTTTTTCATCCGATCTTAACCAAACTTTACCAGATTGTTAATATCAATGAAAGCTCGGACAAGTTCGAAAACCAGCCAGATCAGTAAAGCGGATTTATGGCCCGTTATTTCGTTAAAAATGCTATATTTTGCCTCGTTAATACGATAGGGCCTTCATTTTTCATCTGATCTTTACCAAACTTTACCAGATTGTTTGACTTTTTTTTTATTTATTATTTATTATTATTAATTGTTGTTGTTTTTTCATTTTTTTATTTTTTTAAATTCTTTTTTAATTTCTTTTAATTTTTTAAAAAAATAAAATAGTTTTTGATATTTTTTTTGGAAAACCAGCCAAGTAACAGCGGAGTTATGGCCTTTGATTTAGTTAAAATGCTATATTTTGCCTCGTTAAGATGATAGGGCTTTATCCGATCTTTACCAAACTTTACCAGATTGTTAATATCAATGAAAGCTCGGACAAGTCCGAAAACCAGCCAGATCGGACCATTAACAGCGGAGTTATTGCCCTGGTTTTCGTTAAAAATGCTATATTTATCCACGTTAATACGATAGGGCCTTCATTTCGCATCTAATCTTTACCAAACGTTACAAGATTTTTTAGTTATGGCCCTTGATTTAGTTAAAAATACTGTATTTTACCCAAAACTTTTAAAAAAACGTAAACTACAGTCACTCGCTTCATTGATGTTATAAATTTTGAAATTTTGAAGTTTGATAGAAAACATAGTAGGAATCTCGGTCATTATTTTGATCGTTTGATTTGTATTGATCAACAGGATAGCCTATCATAAGATTATGATGGGATATACAAACGTTTCCTGGAAGAACGTCATGTTATATTCTTACTAATATTTTGGGAGACTGTTGTTGGATTAAATTAGATTTTGTTAACCTCTTAAAAAATAAAAATAAAATAAAAATAAGGCTATATCCTTCAGTGCCTTTTTCAGGAAGTATTTCTCGAGACAGTGGTGGCCCAGTGGATAGCATGTTAGAATATGAATCTAGAGTTCACGGGTTTGAGCCTAACTGGATTAATACGTTAACCTTAGCCTCCTGTGTCCATCCTTGTAATGGAGTATATCCCCGAGCATGTTACATAACCATAGGATTTAATTGATATTAATGCTCGGCATGGAGAACTGTTAAAATTAGAGTATCAAAACGTCTGCTTAGATCAACGTTTGTATAATTAAATAATTTCTTTTATTTTCAGATAAAGACAGGTTTTCTGAATGTGACCACTCAAGACGAAGCAAAGCTGCGTGCGGAAGCATTGCAGGCAATCAGTGAGACAAAGCAAGAAGCTATTGATGAAGTCGAGCAAGTCATAAGAGAGAAAGTTCAACATATTGATGTAAAGACACACGAGTCAATCAAGGCACTACAAGGTGAGGGAGGTAAACAAGCAGCAAACATTGATAAAAAGAAACATGAAGTCGAGCAAGCGATACAAGAGAAAGTTCAACACATTGATGTAAAGACGCAAGAGTCAATCAACGCAATACAAGGTGAGGGAGGTAAACAAGCAGCACAAATTGATAAAACGAAACACGAAGTCGAGCAAGTCATACAAGAGAAAGTTCAACACATTGATGTAAAGACGCAAGAGTCAATCAACGCAATACAAGGTGAGGGAGGTAGACAAGCAGCACACATTGATAACAAGAAACACGAAGTCGAGCAAGTCATACAAGAGAAAGTTCAACACATCGATGTAAAGACGCAAGAGTCAATCAACGCAATACAAGGTGAAGGAGGTAAACAAGCAGCACACATTGATAACAAGAAACACGAAGTCGAGCAAGTCATACGGGAGAAAGTTCAACACATCGATGTAAAGACGCAAGAGTCAATCAACGCAATACAAGGTGAAGGAGGTAAACAAGCAGCACACATTGATAACAAGAAACACGAAGTCGAGCAAGTCATACAAGAGAAAGTTCAACACATTGATGTGAAGACACGGGATGCAATAAACACCATACAATATGAGGGAGAAAAGCAAGCTGGGCAAATTGGTGAAAGGGCACAGGAGAAAATCAAAGAGATAAAAGCAGTACAGGCAGTAAGGAAGAAAGTGAAAGCCAAATCAAAGAAGAACTACATGGAAGAGAAGAAAGGTAAATATGCATCTCTCTATGCTCGAACACACAATCTTATGATTTACAGTGAGGCACTCTTACCACAGAGTTAGCGCGACTTCTTGATAAAATAAGAAAACGAAAAATCAAACGCCTCGAGAATTATCATCATAAATGTCCATCATCGTCATGCACTCTAACCACAGAGTTTATTGCGACTTATGGATAACAAGTACATAAAATACAAGTTAAACACACCGCAAGATGTTTTAGTATAATGTCTTCATTAGTATAATGTCCATCATTAGTATCAGTATATAGTCCATCATCTCAGCATATATGCCATCATCGGTGATAAGTATATAGTCTATCATCAGTATCAGTATATAGTCTATCATTAGTATCAGTATATAGTCCAGCATTAGTATCAGTGCATCGCCCATTATCATTATCAGTATAAAGTCCATAATCAGTATCGTATAGAGTCCATAATCAGTGTCAGTATATAGTCCAGCATCAGTATACAGTCCATAATCAGTATCAGTATATATATATAGTCCATCATCAGTATACAGTCCATAATCAGTATCAGTACATCGCCCATCATCAGTATCAGTATATAGTCCATCATCAGTATCAGTATATAGTCCAGCATCAGTATCAATATACAATCCATAATCAGTATCAGTATATAGTCACTCATCAGTATCAGTATACAGTCCATAATCAGTATCAGTATACAGTCCGTAATCAGTATCGTATATAGTCCATGATCAGTATATAGTCCAGCATCAGTATCAGTATACAGTCCATAATCAGTATCAGTATATAGTCCAGCATCAGTATCAGTATACAGTCCATACTCAGTATCAGTGCATCACCCATCATCAGTATCAGTATATAGTCCATCATCAGTATCGTATATCGTCCATAATCAGTATCAGTATATAGTCCAGCATCAGTATCAGTATACAGTCCATGATCAGTATCAGTATATAGTCCGTCATCAGTATCAGTGTATCAGTGTATAGCCAGTGTATAGAATCTAACGTTCGTCATTATTGAATTTATTAAACTCGTTAGAAAAATGATATAATGCTGGGCAAGAGCCTCGCATTATATCAATTTTGCCAACTCGTTCATAAATTCAATACTGAATGAGCACTCGTGTAAGATCTTCTATATAGTTCAGCATCTGTATCAGTATATAGTACATAATCAGTATCAGTATACAGTCCGTCATCAGTATCAGTATACAGTCCGTCATCAGTATCAGTATACAGTCCATCCGTATATATGGACTGTATACTGATACTGAATACGGACTGTATACTGATACTGATGACGGACTATACACTGATACTGATGATGGACTATAAGCTGATACTCATGGTGGACTAGACGCTGATACTGATGGACTGTATACAGAAACTGACGACGGACTGTATACTGAAACTGATTATGAACTATATACTGATACTGATGACGGGCTATACACTGTTAATGATGATCGACTATACGTTGATACTGATGGTGGACTATACGCTGATACTGATGGTTGACTATACGCTGAGTATATACGCTAGTCCACTATCAGTATCAGCATATAGTCCATCATCAGTATCAGCGTTTAGTCCGTCATCAGTATCTTCGTATAGTACATCATCAGTATCAGCATATAGTCCATCATCAGTATCAGCGTTTAGTCCGTCATCAGTATCTTTGTATAGTACATCATCAGTATCAGCGTATAGACCTTCATTAGTATATAGTCCGTTATCAGTATCTGTGTATAGTACATCATCAGTATCAGCGTATAGTCATCAGTTTCAGCGTATAGTGCATCATCAGTATCAGCGTATAGTCCATCATCAGTATAAGTATACAGTCCATCATCAGTATCTGTGGATAGTCCACCATCTGTATCAGAATACAGTCCACCGTCAGTATATGTGGATAGTCCATCATCAGTATCAGTATACAGTCCACCATCAGTATCAGTATACAGTCCATCATCAGTATCTGTGGATAGTCCATCATCAGTATCAGTATACAGTCCATCATCAGTATCAGTATATAGTCCGTCATCAGTATCAGTGTATAGTCCGTCATCAGTATCAGCGTATAGTCCATCATCAGTATCAGTATATAGTCCGTCATCAGTATCAGTGTATGGTCCATCATCAGTATCAGCGTATAGTCCATCATCAGTTTTAGCGTATAGTGCATCATCAGTATCAGCGTATAGCCCATCATCAGTATAAGTATACAGTCCATCATCAGTATCAGTAACAGTCCATCATCAGTATCAGTATACAGTACATCATTAGTATCAGTTTATTGTCCATCATCAGTATACAGCCCGTCATTAGTATCAGTATACAGTCCATCATCAGTCTTAGTGTATAGTCCATCATCAGTATCAGCGTATAGTCCATCATCAGTATACATATAGAGTCCATCCTCAGTATCAGTATACAGTCCATCATCAGTATCAGTATACAGTCCATCATCAGTATTAGTATACAGTCCATCATCAGTATCAGTATACAGTCTATCATCAGTATCAGTATAAAGCCCATCAACAGTATCAGTATACAGTACACCATCAGTATCTGTGGATAGTCCACCATCTATATCAGTATACAGTCCATCATTAGTATCAGTATAAAGTCCGTCAACAGTATCAGTATATAGTTCGTCATCAGTATTAGCGTATAGTCCATCATCAGTATCACGTATAGTCCATCATCAGTATCATTATATAGTCCATCATCAGTATCAGTATATAGTCCGTCATCAGTATCAGTGTATAGTCCATCATCAGTATCAGTGTATAGTCCATCATCAGTTTCAGCGTATAGTGCATCATCAGTATCAGTAAACAGTCCATCATCAGTATCAGTATACAGTCCATCATCAGTATCAGTGTATTGTCCGTCATAAGTATCAGTATACAGTCCATCATCAGTCTTAGTGTTTAGTCCATCATCAGTAGCAGCGTATAGTCCTTCATCAGTATAAATATAGAGTCCATCCTCAGTATCAGTATACAGTCCATCATCAGTATTAGTATAAGTCCATCATCAGTATCAGTATACAGTCTATCATCAGTATCAGTATAAAGCCCATCAACATTATTAATATACAGTCCGTCATCAGTATCAGTATACAGTCCATCATCAGTATCAGCATATAGTCCACCATCAGTATCAGTATATACTCCACCATCAGTATCAGTATATAGTCCACCAACAGTATCGGTATATAGTACATCATCAGTATCAGAATATAGTGCATCATCAGTATCACTATACAGTCCATCGTCAGTATCTGTGTACAGTCAACTATCAGTATCTGTGGACATTCGACCATCAGTATCTGTGGATAGTCCATCATCAGTATCATAATATAGTCCACCATCAATATCAGTATGCAATTCACCATCAGTATCTGTGGATAGTCCACCATCAGTTTCTGTGGATAGTCCACCATCAGTATCTGTGGATAGTCCACCATCTGTATCAGTATACAGTCCATCATCAGTATCAGTATAAAGTCCGTCAACAGTATCAGTATATAGTTCGTCATCAGTATCAGCGTATAGTCCATCATCAGTATCAGCGTATAGTCCATCATCAGTATCATTATATAGTCCATCATCAGTATCAGTATATAGTCCGTCATCAGTATCAGCGTATAGTCCATCATCAATATCAGTATATAGTCCATCATCAGTATCAGTAAACAGTCCATCATCAGTATCAGTATATGTCCATCATCAGTATAAGCGTATAGTCCGTCAGTATCAGTGTATGGTCCATCATCAGTATCAGCGTATAGTCCATCATCAGTTTCAGCGTATAGTCCATCATCAGTATCAGCGTATAGTCCATCATCAGTATAAGTATACAGTCCATCATCAGTATCAGTAAATAGTCCATCATTAGTATCAGTATACAGTCCATCATCAGTATCAGTGTATTGTCCGTCATTAGTATCAGTATACAGTCCATCATCAGTCTTAGTGTATAGTCCATCATCAGTATCAGCGTATAGTCCATCATCAGTATAAATATAGAGTCCATCCTCAGTATCAGTATACAGTCCATCATCAGTAGCAGTATACAGTCCATCATCAGTATTAGTATAAGTCCATCATCAGTATCAGTATACAGTCTATCATCAGTATCAGTATAAAGCCCATCAACAGTATCAGTATACAGTCCACCATCAGTATCTGTGGATAGTCCACCATCTGTATCAGTATACAGTCCATCATCAGTATCAGTATAAAGTCCGTCAACAGTATCAGTATATAGTTCGTCATCAGTATTAGCGTATAGTCCATCATCAGTATCACGTATAGTCCATCATCAGTATCATTATATAGTCCATCATCAGTATCAGTATATAGTCCGTCATCAGTATCAGTGTATAGTCCATCATCAGTATCAGTGTATAGTCCATCATCAGTTTCAGCGTATAGTGCATCATCAGTATCAGTAAACAGTCCATCATCAGTATCAGTATACAGTCCATCATCAGTATCAGTGTATTGTCCGTCATAAGTATCAGTATACAGTCCATCATCAGTCTTAGTGTTTAGTCCATCATCAGTATCAGCGTATAGTCCTTCATCAGTATAAATATAGAGTCCATCCTCAGTATCAGTATACAGTCCATCATCAGTATTAGTATAAGTCCATCATCAGTATTAGTATAAGTCCATCATCAGTATCAGTATACAGTCTATCATCAGTATCAGTATACAGCCCATCAACATTATTAATATACAGTCCGTCATCAGTATCAGTATACAGTCCATCATCAGTATCAGCATATAGTCCACCATCAGTATCAGTATATACTACGCCATCAGTATCATTATGTAGTCCACCAACAGTATCGGTATATAGTACATCATCAGTATCAGAATATAGTGCATCATCAGTATCACTATACAGTCCACCGTCAGTATCTGTGTACAGTCAACTATCAGTATCTGTGGACATTCGACCATCAGTATCTGTGGATAGTCCATCATCAGTATCATAATATAGTCCACCATCAATATCAGTATGCAATTCACCATCAGTATCTGTGGATAGTCCACCATCAGTTTCTGTGGATAGTCCACCATCAGTATCTGTGGATAGTCCACCATCTGTATCAGTATACAGTCCATCATCAGTATCAGTATAAAGTCCGTCAACAGTATCAGTATATAGTTCGTCATCAGTATCAGCGTATAGTCCATCATCAGTATCAGCGTATAGTCCATCATCAGTATCATTATATAGTCCATCATCAGTATCAGTATATAGTCCGTCATCAGTATCAGCGTATAGTCCATCATCAATATCAGTATATAGTCCATCATCAGTATCAGTAAACAGTCCATCATCAGTATCAGTATATGTCCATCATCAGTTTAAGCGTATAGTCCGTCAGTATCAGTGTATGGTCCATCATCAGTATCAGCGTATAGTCCATCATCAGTTTCAGCGTATAGTGCATCATCAGTATCAGCGTATAGTCCATCATCAGTATAAGTATACAGTCCATCATCAGTATCAGTAAATAGTCCATCATCAGTATCAGTATACAGTCCATCATCAGTATCAGTGTATTGTCCGTCATTAGTATCAGTATACAGTCCATCATCAGTCTTTGTGTATAGTCCATCATCAGTATCAGCGTATAGTCCATCATCAGTATAAATATAGAGTCCATCCTCAGTATCAGTATACAGTCCATCATCAGTATCAGTGTATTGTCCGTCATTAGTATCAGTATACAGTCCATCATCAGTCTTAGTGTATAGTCCATCATCAGTATCAGCGTATAGTCCATCATCAGTATAAATATAGAGTCCATCCTCAGTATCAGTATACAGTCCATCATCAGTAGCAGTATACAGACCATCATCAGTATTAGTATAAGTCCATCATCAGTATCAGTATACAGTCTATCATCAGTATCATTATAAAGCCCACCAACATTATTAATATACAGTCCGTCATCAGTACCAGTATACATTCCATCATCAGTATCAGCATATAGTCCACCATCAGTATCAGTATATAGTCCACCATCAGTATCAGTATATAGTCCACCAACAGTATCGGTATATAGTACATCATCAGTATCAGTATACAGTCCATCATCAGTATCAGCATATAGTCCACCATCAGTACCAGTATATAGTCCACCATCAGTATCAGTATATAGTCCAACAACAGTATCGGTATATAGTACATCATCAGTATCAGAATATAGTGCATCATCAGTATAACTATACAGTCCACCGTCAGTTTCTGTGTACAGTCAACCATCAGTATCTGTGGACATTCGACCATCAGTATCTGTGGATAGTTCATCATCAGTATCATAATATAGTCCACCATCAGTATCAGTATACAATCCACCATCAGTATCTGTGGATAGTCCACCATCAGTTTATGTGGATAGTCCACCATCAGTATATGTGGCTAGTCCACCATCAGTATCAGTATATAGTCCACCATCAGTATCATTATATAGTCCACCATCAGTATCAGTATATAGTCCACCATCAGTATTAGTATACAATCCACCATCAGTATCTGTGGATAGTCCACCATCAGTTTCTGTGGATAGTCCACCATCAGTATCTGTGGCTAATCCACCATCAGTATCAGTATACAGTCCACCATCAGTATCAGTATATAGTCCACCATCAGTATCAGTTAATAGTCCACCATTAGTATCTTTATATATTCCATCATCAGTATCAGTATATTGTCCATCATCAGTATCAGTATATAGTCCACCATCAGTATCAGATCAGTATCAGAATATAGTGCATCATCAGTATCAGTATATAGTCCACCATAAGTATCAGTATATATTCCGTCATCAGTATCCGAATATAGTGCATCATCAGTATCACTATACAGTCCATAATCAGTATCGGTATCCATAATTAGTATACCCTAGACTGCGATATCACGTGATCGGTTCTTGTCCGTTTGGCCTATTGCTTTTAAATGCTAGATTTGAGAAAACATGTTGCTCTCTTTTAAATCGTATAATAGAAATGTTTTCTCAAAATTAAAATGTAATTACCAGTCATACAGAAAGCATTAAATAAGAAAAATTGGTGTAAATGTGTATATTTTTATTTAGACTGAGTAACTTCGCTTTCTGTAAGCAGAGGCGAGTAAAAAAAAACCTAGAAATAAAAAGTAATATAAATTATCAGATTTAATATGAAGTTCTTCAACTGATTGATAACACAGGCAAATATGTTTAATAATTAAAAATAGAAATATTATTTCTACCTTTTAAGGACACACGGCAATCTCGATATTCTTTACTCCAGGCATTTCGTCAGTTGTACATAAATCAATAAATCACACTTTTGAAAGAAAAAAAAGAAACTGCATATAAAATGTGATAATCATTAAGACGTTCAAGATATGACGTCACTTTTGACGCCGTTTTTCAGATAATTTTGCATACCTTTATTGTTCTACGATGTTTTGCGAAAATATCATATATTGTTAAAGAGAGTGTCTGATATAAGAACATTTTCAGCTGTAAACTTGTTCGAAAACTACACTGAAATGTGTAGTTTTTAAAATTTCTGTTTTTCCAAAAATAATTCTGTTTGATTCAAAATGCTGAAAATACGTGTCCTAGAAATATAATTGATGGTTTGATATGTTTTGTAGTAATTTCAGCCAAAGCGATTCGTAGTAAGAACAGTATATTGACTCCATGTCATTTTCTGGCTATTGATGTTGTTTACGGATGATGACAGGGTAAGAGTGAGGTTTGGTGCACCCTTGAGGCGGTTTAAACTCCCGGTGGTTCCTTTTGCCTCTGACCGTTCCAAGGTGGAACCACTGTTGTCAACCGATATATGTTTGTGATGTCCCTTTTTACTGAACGTGTTTGTGAGGTTCGTTTTGAATCACCTGTGCGTTGTAATACTTGTTGGAGTGACTGTATTCTGTGAATGCTACTTTTTGTGTTGGACGTTTAACCTTTTCTTTTCTAAGTTCACCAAAAAGACACTATTTTCTTAGCCGTTAGAGCAGACATATTCATGCGCTTTTCTGTAGATAATGGTATAACACTCCCCTGAAAGTATAGTTCATAAAGAAAACAACAACAACAACAACATCAACAAAACCACACACAAAAAAGCACTATATAATGTTTGTTATTTCCATGTACATGTTATGACGTGTTATTCTCACAATAAAGAATAGGTTTTATGTGAATCTGCAAACAAATATATAAATTCAAAATCCATAAAAAAATATCACCGAACGTTTGCCGTGAATGGAATTATTAGAAGTCACGACTGGTAAACATGCAAATTATACATCGCCGGTGCTGCGCTAAAATAAGTTGAGCAACCTCCGGGGCTGGATTTGAGCGCCAGAAATTTACAAAATCAAGTTGAGTTGTCTTGTTCTTTCCATACTATTTTCAATAAATTAATAAGAATCGACGATCGCAGTTCTACCTGACTATAAGACTATAATTGCAGGACTATAAGACTATAATTGCAGTAAGTTCATGTACATATTCTGCTTTGAAATGTGAAAAATACGAGTTTTCTCCAAACTCCCTGTCAGGAGTTGGAGCTCTAAATTAACCTTTTGCACTAAATGAAAGTATTTATTAATTCCTACGAAATCTCCTATGTTTTAAAACGGGTCCTTTCATAAGGTGACAGTGTCTTACGCTGATTATACAGTCCAGCTTAATCTAGTTTGAAACATAACACCACGTTTCAGACAACGAGGTTAAACACATGAAACGTTGAACGTTATATATATTAAATTTTCCTCAGGCTACCTGCCTTATGATTATACCAAATTTACAATTGTTCACAGCAATGATTCTAAAACACATTTACAATGACCTCCAAACACGAGCTCCTATCAACATCCGTTGATATTTTACTAAACAATTGGTTAGAACTTTACCTGTTTGAACCTAAAACTATATAACAATATATCTGCAATAAAGTAAAATAAAAGGTTTGATCTTGCAAACCCTAACAGTTAAAAGCTTTGTTTTTCAGCATCATACGTCGAGCTGAACACTGCAATGAGCTATTCTGTATTATAGCTCCAACCCTATGTTAATAGTAATGCCTCATAGGTTGGGCTGGACACTAGCCTGAGCTATCACTTAAATAACTATCAGGTTTCGAACGTATGTTCAACCACTTTAAACAATTTGTATCAACCTACAACGGTTCAACTATCAGCATCAAACTCTAAGCTGTACCTATTCTGACCTGTCGATTGGTCAGCCTGTAGTTCGAACGTACGTACTACAACTCCTCGTCTGTCGAACCGCAGTACGTTCAACTATACTCACGAGGTACGAACTCCGAAGTACTATGTCTTGTAGTTCAACACTTCTTCTTTCAAGCAATTAATAATACTATGTGAAGTCTCTGGTATATTAAACATGCGGTGAAGACCAAAATAAACCTATATGCTGATAGAATCCTACTGAACAAATTGCCCTTCGCCCGACGCAATTAAGCTCCCTAAAATCTCTTATTGGACTTCTCAGGTTTATATATAAAGAGTTTTCTCGCGCTAAGCGATTCAAAGTGACGTGAAGACGTGCTAACCACAACGAATTACCATGATGATTTCTAAGGTTTAAAGTCTCTCTACCATATGTGCCCCCGGGAAGAATCCCCCGTTGACTCGGCATTATGTCTGGACTATTGTGTGAGTGATTCTGTGTAGTGCTATGTATCGTTTTACCGGGGCTAGATATTTCCATCTCACCCTAGGGTCGAGATAAAATTCACGCGCGCCAACATCTGGCATGCAAGAAAACATGCAAAACGTTAATAGCTGGCGGTGTCAAGGCACAACATTTCTCTGATATGCAAGAAATAAAATCTATCATGGGTATTCGGTTCAGATAGGGAATTCCAACCCTCGGTATAAGTGTTTTAATCGGAACCTCGGCAGAGCCTCGGTTCCGATAAAAACACGAATACCTCGGGTTGGAATTCCCTATCTTCACCGGATACCCATGAAAGATTCTAATATTCTGACACCGGGTTGACCAGACGTAGTACTACCCATTATTTGATTGTCAGGCATGGGTTACAAGTAACTACTCCATTTTTAAAGTCTTTGGTATGACGCGGTCAGGGGACTCGAACCCACGACCTTCCGAATGCAAGGCAGACACTCTAACCACTATGCTTACAATGCTTCGGTAACAAATTGCCATGAGTTTAACTTAGTTTATAATCACAACCTTAATAACTTTAAAACTGCCTATTAAATTAGCCAAAACACAACAACATAAATATTAATTCGAACATGCTTTATTTCAACATCCGAATTAGTCCACATCGTTCAAATACTTTTTTTACTACATATAAATGCATAACTATACAAAATATATTTACAGGAAATATATATAAATGCAGTACCTACTGCGAAACTTAAGACAAACGTTTTGTCAACGACATTATTCTGACACTCCCTGTGAAAAGAAACGTCCAAAACAAATGCTGGCAGACATAAATGTACCTCCCTTTCCCTATAGTCAATGTTCATTGTTTGATGAAATGCATACATTACAATACTTTCATACTTATCTTGCGTAAAGTGAGGAAATATGACTAAAATTACCTGGTGGTAGATGGTGCTGGATTTACGGCTTCGGTGAAAGATTTGAGTTCATGAAATGTATATCGAAATGTGAGGCTTCGGTTTTCTACATCCTGCAACTGTCTCTTTGAAGTATTATGTGAAGATGTGTGCGTGTGTGCAGATGTTGTAAAAGTGTGAAAGTAAAAGTATGGCATAAAGACAAAAAGTCATTATAAGTGAGAGGTAAAAGTGCTTTAAGTGAAGTCACTTTAAAGACATTTTTTAAAACTAGATAAAACAGTGTTTATCATTAGTCCAAGGAGAGCTGTGGTTCATTTGGCCTACGCCTTGATTAAAGTAGAGCAAGTCAGGGAGCACAAGTACATATTTTGGTAATTATCTGCACAAGATTAATCAGCTAAACGGCCAAGATATGACACACGCCAGTATATATATAATTAAAATGTATCAGTAACTTTAAAGGGACTGGGATTATTTGTATGTAAATTAGTTACAATATATTATATATATGATATGTATAAAGCTGAATAAGTTTTTGCGTGCGCGTATTTAAGCACACGCATACAAGTATGCACCAGCATACAAGTATGCACCAGATACGATATCTGCAATTTAGCCATGCAAACAAGCAAGGTCATTGAGAAGCTTGTTAGCCGTATTCAATTCTTTAAAAATCAATCAGTTGTTCGGTCTCTTCCGGTTCTTCCGAGTTGTGGTTGAACAGAATCTTCCGTTGGAGAAATACTGCTCACTACTGTCGTATGGAAATTGAATCATTTAGTATTGAACTAGTTTTTGTATATTCATTGAAACAATTTCTATAAATGGCTAGTGATTAAAACAATTTCCATAAAGGCCTGTAGTAACAATCATGGTAATATATTCATTCTCATTAAAATCGGACCCTTTATCCCGCTATGCTACTCTGCACTAATTAGGATATGATTTTAATGAGATTTGGTAATATTCAATATACGATACAGTAAGCAGGAGCAGCTGGATATCATTTTAAAGTAAGCAAGAGTAACTGATATCATTGTAAAGTAAGCAACAGTAACTGATATCATTGTACAGTAAGCAAGAGTAACTGATATCATTGTAAAGTAAGCAACATTAACTGATATCATTGTACAGTAAACAAGAGTAACTGAATATCATTGTAAAGAAAGCAGGAGTAACTGATATCATTGTAAAGTAAGCAGGAGCAGGTCGATATTATGTTAAAGAAACCAGGAGCAGCTGGATACGATTGTAAAGTAAGCAAGAGTAACTAGATATCATGATAAAGTAAGCAAGAACAACTGGATATCACTGTAAAGTAAGCAAGCACAACTAAATATCATTGTAAAGTAAGCAAGAAAAACTGGATATCACTGTAAAGTAAGCAAGAGTAACTGATATCATTGTAAAGTAAGCAGGAGTAACTGATATCATTGTAAAGTAAGCAGGAGCAGGTCGATATTATTTTAAAGAAACCAGGAGCAGCTGGATACGATTGTAAAGTAAGCAAGAGTAGCTGGCTATCATTTTAAAGTAATCAAGAACAACTGGATATCACTGTAAAGTAAGCAAGCACAACTAAATATCATTGTAAAGTAAGCAAGAGCAACTGGATATCGTTGTAAAGTAAGCAAGCATAACCAAATATCATTGTAAAGTAAGCAGGAGCAGCTGGATATTATTGTAAAGTAAGCAGGAGCAGCTGGATGTCATTGTAAAGTAAGCAAAAGTAAATGGATAGCATTTTAAAGTAAGCAAGAGTAACTGATATCATTGTAAAGTAAACAGGAGCAGGTCGATATTATTTTAAAGAAACCAGGAGCAGCTGGATACGATTGTAAAGTAAGCAAGAGTAACTAGATATCATGATAAAGTAAGCATGAGTAGCTGGATATCATTTTAAAGTAAGCAAGAACCACTGGATATCACTGTAAAGTAAGCAAGCACAACTAAATATCATTGTAAAGTAAGCAAGACAAACTGGATATCACTGTAAAGTAAGCAAGAACAACTACATATCATTGTTAAGTAAACAAGAACAACTGGAAATCGTTGTAAAGTAAGCAAGCATAACCAAATATCATTGTAAAGTAAGCAAAAGCAACTGGATATCATTGTAAAGTAAGCAAGCACAACTAAATATCATTGTAAAATAAGCAAGAGCAACTGTATATCATTGTAAAGTAAGCAAGCAGAACTAAATATAATTGTAAAGTAAGCAAGAGCAACTGGATGTCATTGTAAAGTAAGCAAGCACAACTAAATATCATTGTAAAATAAGCAAGAGCAACTGGATGTCATTGTAAAGTAAGCAAGCACAACTAAATATCATGTAAATTAGGCAAGAGCAACTGGATATCATTGTAAAGTAAACAAGAGCAACTGGATATCATTGTAAAGTAAGCAAGCACAACTAAATATCATGTAAAGTAGGCAAGAGCAACTGGATATCATTATAAAGTAAGCAAGCACAACTAAATAACATTGGAAAGTAAGCAAGAGCAGCTGGATGTCATTGTAAAGTAAGCAAGCACAATTAAATATCATTGTAAAGTAGGCAAGAGCAACTGGATGCCATTGTAAAGTAGGCAGGCACAACTAAATATCATTGTAAAGTAAGCAAGAGCTACTGCATATCAATGTAAAGTAAGCAAGAGCAACTGGATGTCATAGTAAAGTAAGCAAGCACAACTAAATATCATGTAAAATAGGCAAGAGCAACTGGATATAATTATAAAGTAAGCAAGCACAACTAAATAGCATTGTAAAGTATACAAGAGCAACTGGATGTCATTGTAAAGTAAACAAGCACAATTAACTATCATTGTAAAGTAGGCAAGAGCAACTGGATGTCATTGTAAAGTAAGCAGGCACAACTAAATATCATTGTAAAGTAAGCAAGAGCACCTGGATGTCATTGTAAAGTAAGCAGGCACAACTAAATAGCATTGTAAAGTAAGCAAGAGCAACTGCATATCCGTGTAAAGTAAGCAAGTGCAACTGGATGTCATTGTAAAGTAAGCAAGCACAACTAAATATCATGTAAAGTAGGCAAGAGCAACTGGATATCATTGTAAAGTAAACAAGAGCAACTAAATATCATGTAAAGTAAGCAAGAGCAACTAAATATCATTGTAAAGTAAGCAAGAGCAACTGGATGTCATTGTAAAGTAAGCAAGCAGCACAACTAAATATCATGTAAAGTAGGCAAGAGCAGCTGGATATCATTATAAAGTAAGCAAGCACAACTAAATATCATTGTAAAGTAAGCAAGAGCAACTGGATGTCATTATAAAGTAAACAAGCACAATTAAATATCATTGTAAAGTAGGAAAGAGCAACTGGACGTCATTGTAATGTCAGCAATAACAACTTAATATCATTGTAAAGTAAGCAAGAGAACTGCATATCCTTGTAAAGTAAGCAAGAGCAACTGCATGTCATTGTAAAGTAAGCAAGCACAACTAAATATCATGTAACATAGGCAAGAGCAACTGGATAGCATTATAAAGTAAGCAGGCACAACTAAATATCATTGTAAAGTAAGCAAGAGCAACTGGATGTCATTGTAAAGTAAACAAGCACAATTAAATATCATTGTAAAGTAGGCAAGAGCAACTGGATGTTATTGTAAAGTAAGCAGGCACAACTAAATATCATTGTAAACTAAGCAAGAGCAACTGCATATCCTTGTAAAGTAAGCAAGAGCAACTGCATGTCATTGTAAAGTAAGCAAGCACAACTCAATATCATGTAAAATAGACAAGAGCAACTGGATATCATTATAAAGTAAGCAAGCACAACTAAATAGCATTGTAAAGTAAGCAAGAGCAACTGGATGTCATTGTAAAGTAAGCAAACACAACAAAATATCATTGTAAAGTAAGCAAGAGCAAATGGATGTCATTGTAAAGTAAGCAAGCACAATTAAATGTCATTGTAAAGTCAGCAAGAGCAACTGGATGTCATTCTAAAGTAAGCTAGCGCAACTAAATATCATGTAAAGTAGGCAAGAGCAACTGGATATCATTATAAAGTAAGCAAGCACAACTAAATATCACTGTAAAGTAAGCAAGAGCAAATGGATGTCATTGTAAAGTAAGCAAGCACAATTAAATGTCATTGTAAAGTAAGCAAGAGAAACTGGGTGTCATTGTAAAGTAAGCAAGCACAACTAAATATCATGTAAAGTAGGCAAGAGCAGCTGGATATCGTTGCAAAGTAAGCAAGCACAACTAAATATCATTGTAAAGTAAGCAAGAGCAACTGGATATCATTGTAAAGTAAGCAAGCACAACTAAATATCATGTAAAGTAGAGAAGAGCAGCTGGATATCATTGTAAAGTAAGCAACCACAACTAAATATCATTGTAAAGTTGGCAAGAGCAACTGGATATCATTGTAAAGTAAGCAAGCACAACTAAATATCATGTAAAGTAGGCAAGAGCAGCTTGATATCATTGTAAAGTAAGCAAGCACAACTAAATATCATTGTTAAGTAAGCAAGAGCAACTGGATGTCATTGTAAAGTAAGCAAGCACAACTAAATATCGTGTAAAGTAAGCAAGATAAACTGGAAAAATTGCATATCATTGTAAAGTCAGCAAGAGCAACTGGATGTCATTGTAAAGTAAGCAAGCGCAACTAAATATCATGTAAAGTAGGCAAGAGCAACTGGATATCATTATAAAGTAAGCAAGCACAACTAAATATCATTGTAAAGTAAGCAAGAGCAACTGGATGTCATTGTAAAGTAAGCAAACACAACAAAATATCATTGTAAAGTAAGCAAGAAAAATTGCATATCATTGTAAAGTCAGCAAGAGCAACTGGATGTCATTGTAAAGTAAGCAAGCGCAACTAAATATCATGTAAAGTAGGCAAGAGCAACTGGATATCATTATAAAGTAAGCAAGCACAACTAAATATCATTGTAAAGTAAGCAAGAGCAACTGGATGTCATTGTAAAGTAAGCAAACACAACAAAATATCATTGTAAAGTAAGCAAGAAAAATTGCATATCATTGTAAAGTCAGCAAGAGCAACTGGATGTCATTGTAAAGTAAGCAAGCGCAACTAAATATCATGTAAAGTAGGCAAGAGCAACTGGATATCATTATAAAGTAAGCAAGCACAACTAAATATCACTGTAAAGTAAGCAAGAGCAAATGGATGTCATTGTAAAGTAAGCAAGCACAATTAAATGTCATTGTAAAGTAAGCAAGATAAACTGGGTGTCATTGTAAAGTAAGCAACCACAACTAAATATCATGTAAAGTAGGCAAGAGCAGCTGGATATCGTTGAAAAGTAAGCAAGCACAACTAAATATCATTGTAAAGTAAGCAAGCACAACTAAATATCATGTAAAGTAGACAAGAGCAGCTGGATATCATTGTAAAGTAAGCAACCACAACTAAATATCATTGTAAAGTAAGCAAGAGCAACTGGATATCATTGTAAAGTAAGCAAGCACAACTAAATATCATGTAAAGTAGGCAGGAGCAGCTTGATATCATTGTAAAGTAAGCAAGCACAACTAAATATCATTGTTAAGTAAGCAAGAGCAACTGGATGTCATTGTAAAGTAAGCAAGCACAACTAAATATCGTGTAAAGTAAGCAAGATAAACTGGATATCATTGTAAAGTAAGCAAGCACAATAAAATATCATTGTAAAGTAAGCAGGCACAACTAAATATCATTGTAAAGTAAGCAAGAGCAACTGCATATCATTGTAAAGTAAGCAAGAGCAACTGGATGTCATTGTAAAGTAAGCAAGCAGCACAACTAATTATCATGTAAAGTAGGCAAGAGCAACTGGATATCATTATAAAGTAAGCAAGCACAACTAAATATCATTGTAAAGTAAACAAGAGCAACTGGATGTCATTGTAAAGTAAACAAGCACAATTAGATATCATTGCAAAGTAGGGAAGAGCAACTCGATGTCATTGTAAAGTAAGCAGGGACAACTAAATATCATGTAAATTAGGCAAGAGCAGCTGGATATCATTGTAAAGTAAGCAAGCACAACTAAATATCATGTAAAGTAGGCAAGAGCGGCTGGATGTCATTGTAAAGTAAGCAAACACAACTAAATATCATTATAAAGTAAGCAAGAAAAACTGCATATCATTGTAAAGTAAGCAAGAGCAACTGGAGGTCATAGTAAAGTAAGCAAGCACAACTAAATATCATGTAAAGTAGGCAAGAGCAACTGGATATCATTATAAAGTAAGCAAGCACAACTAAATATCACTGTAAATTAAGCAAGAGAAACTGGGTGTCATTGTAAAGTAAACAAGCACAACTAAATATCATGTAAAGTAGGCAAGAGCAGCTGGATATCATTGTAAAGTAAGCAAGCACAACTAAATATCATTGTAAAGTAAGCAAGAGCAACTGTATAGCATTGTAAAGTAAGCAAGCACAACTAAATATCATTTAAAGTAGGCAAGAGCAGCTGGATATCATTGTAAAGTAAGCAACCACAACTAAATATCATTGTAAAGTAAGCAATAGCAACTGGATATCATTGTAAAGTAAGCAAGCACAACTAAATATCATGTAAAGTAGGCAAGAGCAGCTGGATATCATTGTAAAGTAAGCAAGCACAACTAAATATCATTGTAAAGTAAGCAAGAGCAACTGGATGTCATTGTAAAGTAAGCAAGCACAACTAAATATCGTGTAAAGTAAGCAAGATAAACTGGATATCATTGTAAAGTAAGCAAGCACAATAAAATATCATTGTAAAGTAAGCAGGCACAACTAAATATCATTGTAAAGTAAGCAAGAGCAACTGAATATCATTGTAAAGTAAGCAAGAGCAACTGGATGTCATTGTAAAGTAAGCAAGCAGCACAACTAATTATCATGTAAAGTAGGCAAGAGCAACTGGATATCATTATAAAGTAAGCAAGCACAACTAAATATCATTGTAAAGTAAACAAGAGCAACTGGATGTCATTGTAAAGTAAACAAGCACAATTAAATATCATTGCAAAGTAGGGAAGAGCAACTGGATGTCATTGTAAAGTAAGCAGGGACAACTAAATATCATGTAAATTAGGCAAGAGCAGCTGGATATCATTGTAAAGTAAGCAAGCACAACTAAATATCATGTAAAGTAGGCAAGAGCAGCTGGATATCATTGTAAAGTAAGCAAGCACAACTAAATATCATTGTAAAGTAAGCAAGAGCAACTGTATATCATTGTAAAGTAAGCAAGCACAACTAAATATCATGTAAAGTAGGCAAGAGCAGCTGGATATCATTGTAAAGTAAGGAACCACAACTAAATATCATTGTTAAGTAAGCAATAGCAACTGGATATCATTGTAAAGTAAGCAAGCACAACTAAATATCATGTAAAGTAGGCAAGAGCAGCTGGATATCATTGTAAAGTAAGCAAGCACAACTAAATATCATTGTAAAGTAAGCAAGAGCAACTGGATATCATTGTAAAGTAAGCAAGCACAACTAAATATCGTGTAAAGTAAGCAAGATAAACTGGATATCATTGTAAAGTAAGCAAGCACAATTAAATATCATTGTATTGTAAAGTAAGCAGGCACAACTAAATATCATTGTAAAGTAAGCAAGAGCAACTGAATATCATTGTAAAGTAAGCAAGAGCAACTGGATGTCATTGTAAAGTAAGCAAGCAGCACAACTAAATATCATGTAAAGTAGGCAAGAGCAACTGGATGTCATTGTAAAGTAAGCAACCACAACTAAATATCATGTAAAGTAGGCAAGAGCAGCTGGATATCATTGTAAAGTAAGCAAGCACAACTAAATATCATGTAAAGTAGGCAAGAGCAACTGGATATCATTGTAAAGTAAGCAAGCACAACTAAATATCATGTAAAGTAGGCAAGAGCGGCTGGATGTCATTGTAAAGTAAGCCAACACAACTAAATATCATTGTAAAGTAAGCAAGAAAAACTGCATATCATTGAAAAGTAAGCAAGAGCAACTGGAGGTCATTGTAAAGTAAGCAAGCACAACTAAATATCATGTAAAGTAGGCAAGAGCAACTGGATATCATTATAAATTAAGCAAGCACAACTAAATATCACTGTAACTTAAGCAAGAGCAAATGGATGTCATTGTAAAGTAAGCAAGCACAATTAAATGTCATTGTAAAGTAAGCAAGAGAAACTGGGTGTCATTGTAAAGTAAGCAAGCACAACTAAATATCATGTAAAGTAGGCAAGAGCAGCTGGATATCATTGTAAAGTAAGCAAGCACAACTAAATATCATTGTAAAGTAAGCAAGAGCAACTGTATATCATTGTAAAGTAAGCAAGCACAACTAAATATCATGTAAAGTAGGCAAGAGCAGCTGGATATCATTGTAAAGTAAGCAACCACAACTAAATATCATTGTAAAGTAAGCAATAGCAACTGGATATCATTGTAAAGTAAGCAAGCACAACTAAATATCATGTAAAGTAGGCAAGAGCAGCTGGATATCATTGTAAAGTAAGCAAGCACAACTAAATATCATTGTAAAGTAAGCAAGAGCAACTGGATGTCATTGTAAAGTAAGCAAGTACAACTAAATATCGTGTAAAGTAAGCAAGATAAACTGGATATCATTGTAAAGTAAGCAAGCACAATTAAATATCATTGTATTGTAAAGTAAGCAGGCACAACTAAATATCATTGTAAAGTAAGCAAAAGCAACTGAATATCATTGTAAAGTAAGCAAGAGCAACTGGATGTAATTGTAAAGTAAGCAAGCACAACTAAATATCATGTAAAGTAGGCAAGAGCAGCTTGATATCATTGTAAAGTAAGCAAGCACAACTAAATATCATGTAAAGTAGGCAAGAGCAACTGGATATCATTGTAAAGTAAGCAAGCACAACTAAATATCATGTAAAGTAGGCAAGAGCGGCTGGATGTCATTGTAAAGTAAGCAAACACAACTAAATATCATTGTAAAGTAAGCAAGAAAAACTGCATATCATTGTAAAGTAAGCAAGAGCAACTGGAGGTCATTGTAAAGTAAGCAAGCACAACTAAATATCATGTAAAGTAGGCAAGAGCAACTGGATATCATTATAAAGTAAGCAAGCACAACTAAATATCACTGTAAATTAAGCAAGAGCAAATGGATGTCATTGTAAAGTAAGCAAGCACAATTAAATGTCATTGTAAAGTAAGCAAGATAAACTGGGTGTCATTGTAAAGTAAGCAAGCACAACTAAATATCATGTAAAGTAGGCAAGAGCAGCTGGATATCATTGTTAAGTAAGCAAGCACAACTAAATATCATTGTAAAGTAAGCAAGAGCAACTGTATATCATTGTAAAGTAAGCAAGCACAACTAAATATAATGTAAAGTAGGCAAGAGCAGCTGGATATCATTGTAAAGTAAGCAACCACAACTAAATATCATTGTAAAGTAAGCAATAGCAACTGGATATCATTCTAAAGTAAGCAAGCACAACTAAATATCATTGTAAAGTAAGCAAGAGCAACTGGATGTCATTGTAAAGTAAGCAAGCACAACTAAATATCGTGTAAAGTAAGCAAGATAAACTGGATATCATTGTAAAGTAAGCAAGCACAATTAAATATCATTGTATTGTAAAGTAAGCAGGCACAACTAAATATCATTGTAAAGTTAGCAAGAGCAACTGAATATCATTGTAAAGTAAGCAAGAGCAACTGGATGTCATTGTAAAGTAAGCAAGCAGCACAACTAAATATCATGTAAAGTAGGCAAGAGCAACTGGATGTCATTGTAAAGTAAGCAAGCACAACTAAATATCGTGTAAAGTAAGCAAGATAAACTGGATATCACTGTAAAGTAAGCAAGCACAATTAAATATCATTGTATTGTTAAGTAAGCAGGCACAACTAAATATCATTGTAAAGTAAGCAAAAGCAACTGAATATCATTGTAAAGTAAGCAAGAGCAACTGGATGTAATTGTAAAGTAAGCAAGCACAACCAAATATCATGTAAAGTAGGCAAGAGCAGCTGGATATCATTGTAAAGTAAGCAAGCACAACTAAATATCATGTAAAGTAGGCAAGAGCAACTGGATATCATTGTAAAGTAAGCAAGCACAACTAAATATCATGTAAAGTAGGCAAGAGCGGCTGGATGTCATTGTAAAGTAAGCAAACACAACTAAATATCATTGTAAAGTAAGCAAGAAAAACTGCATATCATTGTAAAGTAAGCAAGAGCAACTGGAGGTCATTGTAAAGTAAGCAAGCACAACTAAATATCATGTAAAGTAGGCAAGAGCAACTGGATATCATTATAAAGTAAGCAAGCACAACTAAATATCACTGTAAATTAAGCAAGAGCAAATGGATGTCATTGTAAAGTAAGCAAGCACAATTAAATGTCATTGTAAAGTAAGCAAGATAAACTGGGTGTCATTGTAAAGTAAGCAAGCACAACTAAATATCATGTAAAGTAGGCAAGAGCAGCTGGATATCATTGTAAAGTAAGCAAGCACAACTAAATATCATTGTAAAGTAAGCAAAAGCAACTGTATATCATTGTAAAGTAAGCAAGCACAACTAAATATCATGTAAAGTAGGCAAGAGCAGCTGGATATCATTGTAAAGTAAGCAACCACAACTAAATATCATTGTAAAGTAAGCAATAGCAACTGGATATCATTGTAAAGTAAGCAAGCACAACTAAATATCATGTAAAGTAGGCAAGAGCAGCTGGATATCATTGTAAAGTAAGCAAGCACAACTAAATATCATTGTAAAGTAAGCAAGAGCAACTGGATGTCATTGTAAAGTAAGCAAGCACAACTAAATATCGTGTAAAGTAAGCAAGATAAACTGGATATCATTGTAAAGTAAGCAAGCACAATATAATATCATTGTATTGTAAAGTAAGCAGGCACAACTAAATATCATTGTAAAGTAAGCAAGAGCAACTGAATATCATTGTAAAGTAAGCAAGAGCAACTGGATGTCATTGTAAAGTAAGCAAGCAGCACAACTAAATATCATGTAAAGTAGGCAAGAGCAACTGGATGTCATTGTAAAGTAAGCAACCACAACTAAATATCATGTAAAGTAGGCAAGAGCAACTGGATATCATTATAAAGTAAGCAAGCACAACTAAATATCATTGTAAAGTAAACAAGAGCAACTGGATGTCATTGTAAAGTAAACAAGCACAAT
This sequence comes from Cyrtodaria siliqua, assembly GCA_037043455.1. NCBI lineage: Eukaryota > Metazoa > Mollusca > Bivalvia > Adapedonta > Hiatellidae > Cyrtodaria > Cyrtodaria siliqua. The sequence goes on along the minus strand of JAWPHD010006621.1, from coordinate 51,105 downwards.
TAAATATCATTGTAAAGTAGGCAAGAGCAACTGGATGTCATTGTAAAGTAAGCAGGCACAACTAAATATCATTGTAGAGTAAGCAAGAGCAACTGCATATCCCTGTAAAGTAAGCAAGAGCAACTGGATGTCATTGTAAAGTAAGCAAGCACATCTAAATATCATTTAAAATAGGCAAGAGCAACTGGATATCATTATAAAGTAAGCAACCACAACTAAATATCATTGTAAAGTAAGCAAGAGCAACTGGATGTCATTGTAAAGTAAGCAAGCACAGCTAAATATCATGTAAAGTAGGCAAGAGCAACTGGATATCATTGTAAAGTAAGCAAGCACAACTAAATATCATGTAAAGTAGGCAAGAGCAGCTGGATGTCATTGTAAAGTAAGCAAACACAACTAAATATCAATGTAAAGTAAGCAAGAAAAACTGCATATTATTGTAAAGTAAGCAAGAGCAACTGGAGGTCATTGTAAAGTAAGCAAGCACAACTAAATATCATTGTAAAGTAGGCAAGAGCAACTGGATATCAATATAAAGTAAGCAAGCACAACTAAATATCACTGTTAAGTAAGCAAGAGCAAATGGATGTCATTGTAAAGTAAGCAAGCACAATTAAATATCATTGTAAAGGTAGCAAGAGCAACTGGATATCATTGTAAAGTAAGCAAGCACAACTAAATATCATGTAAAGTAGGCAAGAGCAGCTGGATATCATTGTAAAGTAAGCAACCACAACTAAATATCATTGTAAAGTAAGCAAGAGCAACTGGATATCATTGTAAAGTAAGCAAGCACAACTAAATATCATGTAAAGTAGGCAAGAGCAGCTGGATATCATTGTAAAGTAAGCAAGCACAACTAAATAACATTGTAAAGTAAGCAGGAGCAACTGGATGTCATTGTAAAGTAGGCAAGCACAACTAAATATCGTGTAAAGTAAGCAAGTTAAACTGGATATCATTGTAAAGTAAGCAAGCACAATTAAATATCATTGTATTGTAAAGTAAGCAGGCACAACTAAATATCATTGTAAAGTAAGCAAGAGCAACTGAATATCATTGTAAAGTAAGCAAGAGCAACTGGATGTCATTGTAAAGTAAGCAAGCAGCACAACTAAATATCATGTAAAGTAGGCAAGAGCAACTGGATGTCATTGTAAAGTAAGCAACCACAACTAAATATCATGTAAAGTAGGCAAGAGCAACTGGATATCATTATAAAGTAAGCAAGCACAACTAAATATCATTGTAAAGTAAACAAGAGCAACTGGATGTCATTGTAAAGTAAACAAGCACAATTAAATATCATTGTAAAGTAGGCAAGGGCAACTGGATGTAATTGTAAAGTAAGCAGGCAGAACTAAATATCATTGTAGAGTAAGCAAGAGCAACTGCATATCCTTGTAAAGTAAGCAAGAGCAACTGGATGTCATTGTAAAGTAAGCAAGCACAACTAAATATCATGTAAAATAGGCAAGAGCAACTGGATATCATTATAAAGTAAGCAAGCACAACTAAATATCATTGTAAAGCAAGCAAGAGCAACTGAATGTCATTGTAAAGTAAGCAAACACAACTAAATATCATTGTAAAGTAAGCAAGAAAAACTGCATATCATTGTAAAGTAAGCAAGAGCAACTGGATGTCATTGTAAAGTAAGCAAGCACAACTAAATATCATGTAAAGTAGGCAAGAGCAACTGGATATCATTATAAAGTAAGCAAGCACAACTAAATTTCATTGTAAAGTAAGCAAGAGCAACTGGATGTCATTGTAAAGTAAGCAAGCACAATTAAATATCATTGTAAAGTAAGCAAGAGCAACAGGATATCATTGTAAAGTAAGCAAGCACAACTAAATATCATGTAAAGTAGGCAAGAGCAGCTGGATATCATTGTAATGTAAGCAACCACAACTAAATATCATTGTAAAGTAAGCAAGAGCAACTGGATATCATTGTAAAGTAAGCAAGCACAACTAAATATCATTGTAAAGTAAGCAAGAGCAACTGGATGTCATTGTAAAGTAAGCAAGATTAAATGGATAGCATTGTAAAGTAAGCAAGAGTAACTGATAACATTGTAAAGTAAGCAGGAGCAGGTCGATGTTATTTTAAAGAAACCAGGAGTAGCTGGATACGATTGTAAAGTAAGCAAGAGTAACTAGATATCATGATAAAGAAAGCATGAGTAGCTGGATATCATTTTAAAGTAAGCAAGAACAACTGGATATCACTGTAAAGTAAGCAAGCACAACTAAATATCATTGTAAAGTAAGCAAGGCAAACTGGATATCACTGTAAAGTAAGCAAGCACAACTAAATATCATTGTAAAGTAAGCAAGAACAATTGGATATCGTTGTAAAGTAAGCAAGCATAACCAAATATCATTGTAAAGTAAGCAAAAGCAACTGGATATCATTGTAAAGTAAGCAAGAGCAACTGGATAGCATTGCTCTGAATAGCATTATAAAGTAAGCAAGCACAACTAAATATCATTGTAAATTAAACAAGAGCAACTGGATATCTTTGTAAAGTAAGCAGGAACAACTAAATATCATTGTAAAGTAAGCAAGCACAACTAAATATCATTGTAAACTAAGCAAGAGCAACTGTATATCATTGTAAAGTAAGCAAGCAGAACTAAATATCATTGTAAAGTAAGCAAGAGCAACTGGATGTCACTGTAAAGTAAGCAAGCACAACTAAATATCATTGTAAAGTAAGCAAGAGCAACTGGATGTCATTATAAAGTAAGCAAGCACAACTAAATATCATTGTAAAGTAAGCAAGAGCAACTGGATGTCATTGTAAAGTAAGCAAGCACAACTAAATATCATTGTAAAATAAGCAAGCAGAACTAAATATCATTGTAAAGTAAGCAAGAAAAACTGCATATCATTGTAAAGAAAGCAAGAGCAAGTGGATGTCATTTTAAAGTAAGCAAGCACGACTAAATATCGTGTAAAGTAGGCAAGAGCAACTGGATATCATTGTAAAGTAAGCAAGAGCAACTGGATGCCATTGTAAAGTAAGCAAGCACAACTTAATATCATGTAAAGTAGGCAAGAGCAACTGGATATCATTATAAAGTAAGCAAGAACAACTAAATATCATTGTAAAGTAAGAGAGAGCAACTGGATGTCATTGTAAAGTAAGTAAGCACAATTAAATATCATTGTAAAGTAGGCAAGAGCAACCGGATGTCATTGTAAAGTAAGCAGGCACTACTAAATATCATTGTAAAGTAAGCAAGAGCAACTGCATATCATTGTAAAGTAAGCAAGAGCAACTAGATATCATTGTAAAGTAAGCAAACAGCACAACTAAATATCATGTAAAGTAGGCAAGAGCAACTGGATATCATTATAAAGTAAGCAAGCACAACTAAATATCATTGTAAAGTAAACAAGAGCAACTGGATATCATTGTAAAGTAAACAAGCACAATTAAATATCATTGTAAAGTAGGCAAGAGCAACTGGATATCATTGTAAAGTAAGCAGGCACAACTAAATATCATTGAAGAGTAAGCAAGAGCAACTGCATATCCTTGTAAAGTAAGCAAGAGCAACTGGATGTCATTGTAAAGTAAGCAAGCACAACTCAATTTCATGTAAAGTAGGCAAGAGCAGCTGGATATCATTGTAAAGTAAGCAAGCACAACTAAATATCATTGTAAAGTAAGCAAGAGCAACTGGATGTCATTGTAAAGTAAGCAAGCACAACTAAATTTCATGTAAAGTAGGCAAGAGCAGCTGGATATCATTGTAAAGTAAGCAACCACAACAAAATATCATTTTAAAGTAAGCAAGAGCAACTGTATACCATTGTAAAGTAAGCAAGCACGACTAAATATCATGTAAAGTAGGCAAGAGCAACTGGATATCATTGTAAAGTAAGCAAGCACGACTAAATATCATGTAAAGTAGGCAAGAGCAACTGGATATCATTGTAAAGTAAGCAAGAGCAACTGGATGTCATTGTAAGGTAAGCAAGCACAACTTAATATCATGTAAAGTAGGCAAGAGCAACTGGATATCATTATAAAGTAAAAAAGAGCAACTTGATGTCATTGTAAAGTTAGTAAGCACAATTAAATATCATTGTAAAGTAGGCAAGAGGAACTGGATGTCATTGTAAAGTAAGCAGGCACTACTAAATATCATTGTAAAGTAAGCAAGAGCAACTGCATATCATTGTAAAGTAAGCAAGAGCAACTGGATATCATTGTAATGTAAGCAAGCAGCACAACTAAATATCATGTAAAGTAGGCAAGAGCAACTGGATATCATTATAAAGTAAGCAAGCACAACTAAATATCATTGCAAAATAAACAAGAGCAACTGGATGTCATTGTAAAGTAAACAAGCACAATTAAATATCATTGTAAAGTAGGCAAGAGCAACTGGATATCATTGTAAAGTAAGCAGGCACAACTAAATATCATTGTAGAGTAAGCAAGAGCAACTGTATATCCTTGTAAAGTAAGCAAGAGCAACTGAATGTCATTGTAAAGTAAGCAAGCATAACTAAATTTCATGTAAAGTAGGCAAGAGCAGCTGGATATCATTGTAAAGTAAACAAGCACAATTAAATATTATTGTAAAGTAGGCAAGAGCAGCTGGATATCATTGTAAAGTAAGCAAGCACAACTAAATATCATTGTAAAGTAAGCAAGAGCAACTGGATATCATTGTAAAGTAAGCAAGCACAACTAAATATCATTGTAAAGTAAGCAAGAGCAACTGGATGTCATTGTAAAGTAAGCAGGCACAACTGGATATCATTGTAAAGTAAGCAAGCACAACTAAATATCATTGTAAAGTAAGCAAGAGCAACTGGATGTCATTGTAAAGTAAGCAAGCACAACTAAATATCATGTAAAGTAGGCAAGAGCAGCTGGATATCATTGTAAAGTAAGCAAGCACAACTAAATATCATTGTAAAGTAAGCAAGAGCAACTGGATTTCATTGTAAAGTAAGCAAGCACAACTAAATATCATGTAAAGTAAGCAAGATAAACTTGATATCATTGTAAAGTAAGCAAACACAATTAAATATCATTGGAAAGTAAGCAAGAGCAACTGTATATCATTGTAAAGTAAGCAAGCACAACTAAATATCATTGTAAAGTAAGCAAAAGCAACTAGATGTCATTGTAAATTAAGCAAGCACAACTAAATATCATGTAAAGTAGGCAAGAGCAGCTGGATACCATTGTAAAGTAAGCAAGCACAACTAAATATCATTGTAAAGTAAGCAAGAGCAACTGGATGTTATTGTAAAGTAAGCAAGCACAACTAAATATCACTGGAAAGTAAGCAAGAGCAGCTGTATATCATTGTAAAGTAAGCAAGCACAACTAAATATCATTGTAAATTAAGCAAGAGCAACTGGATGTCATTGTAAAGTAAGCAAGCACGACTAAATATCATTGGAAAGTAAGCAAGAGCAGCTGGATATCATTGTAGAGTAAGCAAGAGCAACTGGATGTCATTGTAAAGTAAGCAAGCACAACTAAATATCATTGTAAAGTAAGCAAGAGCAACTGGATGTCATTGTAAAGTAAGCAAGCATAACTAAATATCATTGTAAAGTAAGCAAGAGCAACTGGATATCATTGTAAAGTAAGCAAGCACAACTAAATATCATTGGAAAGTAAGCAAGAGCAACTGTATATCATTGTAAAGTAAGCAAGCACAACTAAATATCATTGTAAAGTAAGCAAAAGCAACTGGATGTCATTGTAAATTAAGCAAGCACAACTAAATATCATGTAAAGTAGGCAAGAGCAGCTGGATATCATTGTAAAGTAAGCAAGCACAACTAAATATCATTGTAAAGTAAGCAAGAGCAACTGGATGTCATTGTAAAGTAAGCAAGCACAACTAAATATCGTGTAAAGTAGGCAAGAGCAGCTGGATATCATTGTAAAGTAAGCAAGCACAACTAAATATCATTGTAAGGTAAGCAAGAGCAACTGTATATCATTGTTAATTAAGCAGGCACAAATAAATATCATTGTAAAGTAAGCAAGAGCAAATGGATATCATTGTAAAGTAAGTAATTACAGCTAAAGATCATTGTAAAGTAAGCAAGAGCAACTGTATATCATTGTAAAGTAAGCATGCACAATTAAATATCATTGTACAGTAAGCAAGAGGAACTGGGTGTCATTGCAAAGTAAGCAAGCACAACTAAATATCATTGTAAAACTGGATATCATTGTAAAGTAAGCAAGAACAACTATTTTCTAGCACCAGTAAAATGACGCGACAATATAGCCCGCCCTTTTTCTGAAGGAACCCAACTTGTTTGACACTAGATTAAGATGTAAATGAATTGCTAATGAAAGAATTTAGATCTCTATGTGCAGTATTTGTTGAGATATTTATTAGTGCGCTTGTGTGTTCAATTGGTCTAGTAGCGGCTTTGCAAAATCGCTTTTTCCCCCACGAAATTGTCAATAAATTAAATGTCATTGTGTAAGCCCAATGTTGCTATTGACATATGGTTGACCACATCCTCCACCCCACCCCACTCCCCATATAGAAAAAAAACATGTATTAAGAACGCATTTGGAGTTTTTTTAGAGTTATTAGAGAAGGTTCGGTGTTCCCGGTGTTGTATTAGAGAAGGTTCGATGTTCCCGGTGTTGTATTAGAGAAGGTTCGGTGTTCCCGGTGTTGTGTTAGAGAAGGTTCGGTGTTCACGGTGTTGTATTAGAGAAGGTGCGGTGTTCCCGGTGTTGTATAAGAGAAGGTGCGGTGTTCCCGGTGTTGTGTTAGAGAAGGTTTGGTGTTCCCGGTGTTGTATAAGAAAAGGTTCGGTGTTCCCGGTGTTGTGTTAGAGACGGTTCGGTTTCATCCACTCGGACCCGTCGGTCTTTCCCCGGGTCCTCCGGTTTCCTCCCATTCATTTAGATTTGTATTGGCAAGTTTAGCATGCGAACATAAGCTCCACAAAATATACATCACATGTGCACACAAACGAACAACAATTGACGCAAGAAAGTGACCCGTTATAAACTGACGCTTTTTGTAAAAGGGTTTGTACTAAGTAAAATGTCAATAGCCAGAAAACGACCTAGAGTGAATATATTGCTCTTGCTACGAATCGATTTGGCTGAAATTACTACAAAACATATAAAAAATCAATATATTTTAGGACACTTTTTTATATCAGACAATCGCTTTAACAATATATAGCATTTTTGCAAAATTTCGATGAACTGGCACCAACAATTATGTAAAATGGAAAATGAATGTCTGAAAAACGGTGACGAAAGGGATAAACATGTATTCATGTATTCTCTAGGACGTCATATCTTAAACGCCTTTAGTTAATGATCATCAACCAAATAAATAATCCAGTTCCACATTTAGAACAGTTTAACGTAACTATCCCTCCAACAGCAGCCACATTTTACAACACATGCACACCCTTTCTAAACCTACTGACAACGAGGTATATATATAACTTACATATTTTGAGAAAATAAACAGCTTTAACCAGCCAGGCCAAACCCCAAAACTGGAGCGTCGAATTAAGAGTTACCAAACCATAATTTATTTTAGGCATAAGCAATCGCGGGTATTTTCAAAACCCTTGAAAAAACTATATTTTTAATCGGCACATACACATTATTATATGAATTGAACACCTGGATGGAGTTTTGATAAACAACGTTATAGCGCAGTTTTTGCCGTTATTTGACGAAATAGTTACATTTAAATTTTAATTTGGTATGAATTGTATATGCAGTTTCAATTTTCTTTTTCAAAAGTCCGATTCCACCATTGTTTTTTATATAACGTGTAGGTCGTCCCCAGTCTGTCCCTTCGTCAGTTGTCCGCAAAAAAAGAATCTTGCGAATTCGTGAACATTATTTGAGATGTTGAAACACATTTGTATGTGCCTCTCCGCGGTAATAAGGACATTATGCACGTTTTCTTAATTTGGTAACAGCAATGTGGTTGCCATGGCAACAAAATAAAAAAATGGATGCTGCAATTTTGTGAAAACAATTTGAGCTATTTAAACATTTTTTGGGTGGATTTGGGTCAAAAAGTAGATGATGCGCATTTTTTTCTTTTATTTGTTCATAACTGTGGTTGCTATGGATACAAAATGGAAAAATATTTTAATTATGAATCTTGTGTTTATTCGAAACTGTTTGGGACATTGTTTATATGAAATGTTGGTGTGTGGATCTTGGCAATAAGGGGATGAGGCGCATCTTTTGTAATTTGACCAAAACTGTGTCTTGGCAATAAGGAGATGAGGCGCATCTTTTGTAATTTGACCAAAACTGTGGCTTGGCAATAAGGAGATGAGGCGCATTTTTAGTAATTTGACCAAAACTGTGGTTGCCATGGCTTAATGTCAAAATCATTATTAAGATTAATAAAGCGAGCTGCTAATTGTAATGCGTGATAAATATACTTCATCATTGCCGTGTGTGCCTTTACGTTGTACCGTTAACTTTCATTTTGAGCTTTACTTTACTTGCATTTATATATTATAGGGAGATTTGCTTTTACAACATGCTACCATTCACAATTGTATCATCTTGTCTGGATATAAATATGTATTCATGTTACATGTATTATTAATTTGATGGCCTCAAGGCAGAATCATTTTTGTAATTGAGTTACGAACATTAAATACAGAATTCCTTGTTATTACTATTAGTAATAGTATCCTAGGTTTAGCAAAGTACCTTTTACTTTTCAGGTGGGATCTTGGTAAGAAATAACTAATATAAACGTTTGATCAGTAGAGTTGATTGGAGTACTAATTTATATTTATTTTTGTATATAACCAGAGCTACAGGCACATCTTATCAGGCAATACGAGAGAATGGCTACCAAGGCGCCCGAGAACGATCTGCTGCCAGAATTAATAGACTTAAACGATATTTATGTTAAACCTTGCTTGAAAAAACTGAATCTAGAACAAACCAAGCTGAACACAATTCAAAGCGACTCTTTGCAACAATCAAACCGTGATGAGGCAAAATATATACCACTTAATACTTACAACGACATATTCTACAACAGATCACACCCATGCAGAAATATATATATAAGCGGCGATGCTGGCATAGGCAAGAGCGCCTTTTGTCAAGAAATGATTTCAATATGGTACATGTCTCGCATAAGGTATCGCCAAAGTTCGGTGTTTCATAGATTAATGTCAAAGTTTGGGAAACAAAAATCAGAAAATGAAGATTCCATGCTGAAATTCGAATATTTATTTTATATTCCTCTAAGACATGCCATATCTTATGGGAACATAGAAGAAATGATTTCAAATATGTTGCTGCAAAATGAAAGTCACGTTGAGGTACTGTCCACCATCTTACAAAAAGAAAGCGAAAAATGTCTCATCATCTTGGATGGCCTAGATGAATGGTCACCGCCAAAACACTATCAGCCTTCACCGCTTGTCACAGAAGGTCTTCCTGTCAGAATGATAAACAATTGCACAATTGTTACAACAACCAGACCATGGAAACTGGAAGTCCTACGATTAAGATCATCAGAAATGGATCAGCAGATTACAATGTCAGGACTAGATCGTGAATCTTCTGATAAACTTATGCATTTAATGTTTAAATGTTTGAATACCAAATACAGGCAAAACAAGAATCCTGAACAGTTTCAATGGGAGTTGAAGAAGAAGAAGAATTTAACAGAATTCATGACTGTTCATGTATTATTGAAACAGCTGATATGTTTGTGGTACGACAACAAACCTCTGGGAGAATCCCAGTGTACTACGTACAGTGGGATGATCAATCTACTGTTTGAGCTTGCAGAGCCAAAGCTAGCAACAAATGAGTACATTCGAAAGTTAAAAGAAGCATGGGCTGAGTCTGATATACAGCTACCTAAATGTTTCAATGAAAAAACAGCATGTCAACAGTTCAGACCACTATTGCATTCTTTGGGCCATCTGGCCTTTAAAACACTGTTCAATGTAGAACCAGCGTACTCACTCGTGTTTGACAGTTCAGTTGCCGAGATGTATGGATTGTCCTCGACTGATATAGACATTTGTCTCAAAGTGGGAATCTTGACACAGAGCAAAGTAACCCTAGTATGTACATCACGAATGAAGAGCCTGTCATTTGTCCATAAAACATTCCAGGAATTTCTAGCTGCAATGTTTGTATCACTGAAGTCTGAAGAGTTTGACGCAAACATTAAAGAGATATATAGCATCTGCAACTCAGTAGAAAAGGTGCTAGAAATGTCAAAAATGTTTGTTTTTGTCAGTGGCATAAATCCCGAGGCTGCACAAAGACTATGCAAACACATCCACTATGTCACCTCCCAGGATCCGCTTTCAGTAGAATACATACAGAGTGTTTATGAACCAGAGCTATGGTTTAATTTCCGAGCAGTCGATCCTGTCGGAGCAGCAGAGAAGGCATTAACACGGATACAGGATACCATTCTTGACTGTGTTAAGGAAAGTTCAGACAATGGCTATGAACCTATAAGACCCCAGCTTGAGCATGTTTTTATCAAAGATAAAGTCATGTCCAAGCATCAGGAACGCTTAATTTGTTTAAATATGAACATAAGTAGCATACACATGAAAGGTAGTTTGCCCAGGGAAGTTGAGGAACATGTTATGTATGCAGATTGTCTTAAAAAAATGACTATTAAGGAAGTCGATTTTGACAAATTCTCTACTCTGGTGTCCAAGTGCAAGAGTACTTTAACCACAATAGAATTGCTAGGATCTTTGAATAGCGTAATACGTCTGAACTTACTAGAAGTATTTCCTACCATTCTATACGATGTTGATCATCTGAGTGCCATCAGCCTGATTCATATCGAGGTGACACACGAACAGATAGAATGCTTGATGTCATACCTGTCACAGGCCACACTGATGAACAAGATAGGCCTATATAGTATAGCCTGCAGTACCCATGGTGACGACTGTGGTTACCAGTTAGATTTATCCCGCCTGCATCAACTACAACACCTTAGTTTATATATGTTACCTGTGGACGGCTTGATTGTGCATAACACACAGCTACAGTATTGCCATGTATCGGTGTTATATAGACCTGGTGGTGGTGCTGAGTCTGTACTGCGGTGTCTCCAGGCTGCTCCAAAACTGCATAACCTGATAATAGGTGGGTATAACCTAGATGCAGCACTTGTTGTGGCAACTCTGCCTTCTCTAGTACATCTACAGGATATTGTCATTTGGGGGGTAGACTTTGGTAAACTTGACCTGAAACTATCTCCTGATATGATGAACCTGAACCTTGTAAGATTGTCCTTGGTTACCATGACAACTGAATCATGTATTGGCTTCATTGCCAGTATACCATATACACAACACCCTGTACGTGTTGAACTTAGATATATGTACAAAGCATCACTAAAGAAGGTTATGCACTACATCAACTCATGCTCGAGGTTTCATGTGGTGAGTCCCGATAGCAAGTCCATTGAGTTTTATACAGTTTAAATGTAAACTGCAAGTGTCCACACTTCAGATGATGTGGAAAATAGGACTATGTAAAGTGACATACTTATTATTGAAAATACAAATGTGTTATTTTAAAGATAATAGAATACTTCGTTACTTTGTTTAACTTTATCTTTTATACATTATCGTCGATATATAGTAGACACACTTAGTACTGAAAATAAAAATGGTTTATTTGAAAGATTTTCCAAGACATAAGTATTGTTTTGTTAAACTTTATCGTTGATAATTTCTCAAAAGCAATTAATTACATTGATGTCGCTTGTAATTATCATGTTAAAACATCTGAAATGAAACAACATATACTAACCAGAAATCAATATGTTGGTTTGGAGTGAATATAGGATTTATTTCACCGAGAAAAGAGCAAACTTATATTTTCACGAGTGTTATAGAACGAGTGAAAATATATGATCTTTTTCATTTGAGATGAAAATAAACCCTATATTCATGACAAACCAACAAGCATTATTTTATTATATACAAACAACCCGGAAACTTAAAATATATATTTTCGGCGACATCAACGATTCGGTATGGTAAAATTTATATATTAGCTTGCCTTTCAGAATATTTGACCGATTTCAATTGATTTCCAATGCAATAATATAACGTTCATACCAATTTTCAGATTTTCCAAAACTACGAATCTTAGTTAGACCATTTCCAAACTATTGTCATACATCTAATAGTTAAAACAAATACATCTTGTTTTGACAAAAAGAGTTCCAGCAGTAACAAATAACACTGAAAATACAAGGTTTTATTTTAATCATAAAATCAACTTTATTACGGAAAAATATATATAAAATATAATAATATATACAATATTTCAATTTGTACATCGGATATGTTTTCATAAAATGAAATGAAACAAATATAACTAATGTGATGAAATATTTGACAGTTTGTACAATCGGATATGTTTTTGTGAAGTAAGGCTAATGCTCGACTTGTACACAATTCATTTTACAAACAGTAAAAAATGCTGCCTTTAACTGGCAATCAAGGTTTAGTGTGCTGAAGGCTAAGTTGGCAGTCACGGTTCAGTGTGCTGAAGGCTAAGTTGGCAGTCACAGCTCAGTGTGCTGAAGGCTAAGTTGGCAGACAAGGTTCAGTGTGCTGAAAGCTAAGCTGGCAGGCAAGGTTCAGTGTGCTGAAGGCTAAGTTGGCCGACAAGGTTCAGTGTGCTGAAGGCTAAGTTGGCATCCACGGCTCAGTGTGCTGAAGGCTAAGTTGGCATCCACGGCTCAGTGTACTGAAGGATAAGTTGGCAGACAAGATTCAGTGTGCTGAAGGCTAAGTTGGCAGTCAAGGTTCAGTGTGCTGAAGGCTAAGTTGGCAGTCAACGTTCAGTGTGCTGAAGGCTAAGTTGGCAGTCACGTTTCAGTGTACTGAATGCTAAGTTGGCAGACAAGGTTCAGCGTGCTGAAGGCTACGTTGGCAGTCAAGGTTTAGCGTGCTGAAGATAATGGTGGCTGTCAAGGTTTTCCGAGCTGAAGGTAATATTGGCTGTCAAGGTTCAGTGTGCTGAAAGTTAAGTTGGCAGTCAATGTTTACCGTGCTGAAGGTAACGTTGGATGTCAATGTTCAGTGTGCTGAAGGCTAAGTTGGCAGTCAAGGTTCAGTGTGCTGATGGTTAAGTTGGCTGTCAAGGTGCAGCATGCTGAAGGCTATGTTGACTGTCAAGCTTCAGTGTGCTGAATAGTAAGCTGACTGTCAGGTTTCCGCGTACTGAAGGTAAGTTGACTGTCAAGTTTCAGCGTGCTGGACATTAAGTTGACTGTCAAGTTTCAGCGTACTGAAGGCTTAGTTGACTGTCAAGGTTCAGTGTGCTGAAGATTAAGTTGACTGTCAATGTTCAGCCAGGTTCAACGTACTGAAGGCTAAGTTGACTCAAGGTTTAGCGTGCTGAAGATTACGTTGACTGTCAGTGTTCAGCGTGCTGAAGGCTATGTTAGCAGTCAAAGTTCAGCGTGCTGCAGGTTATGTTAGCAGTCTAGGTTAAGCTTACTGAAAGCCAACTTGACAGTAAACGCTTTAAACTCGCTGAAGGCTATGTTGGCAGTCAAGGTTCAGCGTACTGAAGGCTATGTTGGCAGTCAAGGTTCAGCGTGCTGAAGGCAATGTTGACTGTCAAGGTTAAGCGTGCTGAAAGCTGTGTTGTCAGTCAAAGTTTCGCATACAAAAAGCTAGATTGCCAATCAGTGGGATGAATGCTATGTTGGCAGTCAAGGTTCATTGTGCTAAAGGCTATGGTTAAGTTGGCAGTCAAAGTTTCATGTGCTGAAAGCTATCTTGACAGTCAAAGTTCCACGTGCTGAAAGCTATATTGGCAGTCAAAGTTCCACGTGCTGAAAGCTATGTTGGCAGTCAAGGTTTACCGTGTTGAATGCTACGTTGGTAGGCATGGGTCATTGTTGGTCATTGAAGGTTATGTTTGCAGTCAATGTTTTACTGTACTGAAGGCTACGTTGACAGTCAGTGTTTAGTATGCTAAAGACTATGTTGGCAATCAAGATTCAGAGCGCTGAAGGCTAAGTTGTCAGTCAGCGTTCAACGTGCTGAAGGTTAGGTTGGCAGTCAAAGTTCAGCATTTTGTAGGCTTAGTTGGCAGCCATGGCGCAGTGTGATGAAGTTTATGTTGGCAGTCCATGTTTACAGTGGTGCTGAATGTTATGTTTGCAGTCATGGGTCTTTGTGCTGAAGATTATGTTGGCAGTCATGGGTCACTGTGCTGAAGGTTATGTTGGCAGTCAAGGTTCAGCATGCTGAAGGCTATTTTGCCAGTCATGGTTCAGCATGGTTTATTGTGCTGAAGGCAAAGTTGTCAGGCATAGGTCATTGTGCTGAAGGTTTTGTTGGCAGTCAGGGCTTAGCGTGCTGAAGCCACATTATGTTGGCTAGTCAACGTTCAGTGTGCTGAAGACTAATTTGGCAATCAAGGTTCAGCATGTTGAAGGCTATGTTGGCAGTAGAGGCTCAGTGTGATGAAGGCGAAGTTGGCAGTCAGGGTTTAGCGTGCTGAAGACACGTGCTGTTGGCTAGGCAATGTTCTGTGTGCTGAAGACTAATTATGTTAGCAGTCTAGGTTCAGCATGTTGAAGGTTATTTTAGCAGTCTAGGTTCAGCGTGCTGAAGGTTATGTTTGCATTCAAGGTTCAGTGTGCTGAAGAAAAAGTTGTCAGTCAAAGTTTGACATTCTGAAGGTTTTGTTGATAATCAACGTTCAGTGTGATAAAGAATATTTTGGCAGTCAGGGTTTACCGAGCTGAAAGTTATGTTGGCAGTCAAGTTTTACCGAGCTAAAGGTTATGTTGGCAGTCAGAGTTTACCGAGCCAAAGGTTATGTTGGCAGTCAGGGTTTACCGAGCTAAAGGTTATGTTGGCAGTCAGGGTTAATCGAGCTGAATACTATATTTGGCAGTCATATGCCATTGTAATGAACGTTATGTTGGCAGTCAAGGCTCAGTGTGCTGAAGGCTATGTTTTCAGTCTAGGTTCAGCTTGCTGAAGGTTATGTTGGAAGTTAAGGTTGGGCGGTTCAGCATACTGAAGGTTATGTTGGCAGTCAAGGCTCAGAGTGTGCTGAAGGCTATGTTGGCAGTCAAGGTTCAGTGAGATAAAGTTTATGTTGGCAGTCAATGTTTACCGTGCTGAAGAATATGTTGTCAGTCAAGATTCAGCGTGCTGAAGGTTAGGTTGAAAGTTAAGGTTGAGCGGTTCAGCATACTGAAGGCTATGTTGTCAGTCAAGATTCAGCGTGCTGAAGGTTAGGTTGAAAGTTAAGGTTGAGCGGTTCAGCATACTGAAGGCTATATTGTCAGTCAAGATTCAGCGTGCTGAAGGTTAGGTTGAAAGTTAAGGTTGAGCGGTTCAGCATACTGAAGGCTATGTTGGCAGTCAAGCTTCAGCGTGCTGAAGGGTATTTTGGCAGTCAAGGTTCACTGAGATGAAGTTTATATTGGCAGTCAATGTTTACCGTGCTGAAGGTTTTATTGGCAGTCAGTGTTCATTGTGCTGACGATTATGTTGGCTCAAGGATCACCGTACTGAAGGTTTTGTTGACAGTCAATTTACAACCTGCTGAGGGCTAAGTTGGCAGTAACGTTTCAGCATGCTGACGGCTTTGTTGGCAGTCAAGGTTCAGCATATTGAAGGTTATGTTGGCAGTCAAGGTTCAGCGTTGGCAATTATGGTTCAGCGTACTGAATGTTACGTTGGCAGTCAAGGTTCAGTGTGCTGAAAAAATATGTTGTCAGTTAATATTTAACCTACTTAAAGTTTTGTTGGCAATCAAGGTTTAGTGTACTGAAGGTTATGATGGCAGTCAAGGTTCAACGCATTGAAGGTTATGTTGGCAGTCACGGCTCAGTGTGATGAAGGTTATGTCAGCTGTTAAATTATACCTTGCTGAAAGCTATGTTGGCAATCAAAGTTCAGCGTGCTGAAAGCTATATTGACAGTCAAGGTTTACCGTTCTGAAGGCAATGTTGGCAGTCATGGTTCAGTGTGCTGAAGATTATGGTTGAAGTCAAGGTTTATCGTGCTGAAGACTATGCTGGCAGTCATGGGTCATTGAGCTGAAGGTTATGTCCGTTGTCAAGGTTTACCATGATGAAGGTTATGTTGGCAGTCAATGCATAGTATATTGAAGGTTGTTATGGCAGTCAAGGTTTACGGAGCTGAAGGTTATGTTGGCAGTCAACTTTCAGTGTGCTGAAGGCTATGTTGGTTGTCAATGTTAAGTGTGTGGAAAGCTATGTTGCCAGTCAATGTTAAATGTATAGAAAGTTATGTTGTCAGTCAATGTTATGCGTGCTACAGATATGTTGCCAATCAAATTGAAGTGAGCTGATCACTATGGTGGCAGTCAATGTTAAGTGTGCTGGAGGCGATGTTTACACGCAATGTTAAGTGCGCTGAAAATATTTTGCCAGTCAGTGGTAAGTTTGCTGAAGGCTATGCCGGCAGTCAATGTTAAATGCCAGTCAATGTTAAGTGTGCTAGTGAATATGTTGGTTGTCAGTGTTAATTGCCCTGGAGGATATGTTGGTTGTCAATGTTTAGTTGGCTGAAGGTTATCTTGGTAGTGTTGTCAATGTTTAGTTTGCTGAAAGCCATGTTGGTAGTCAATGTTAAATTTGCTGAATGCTATATTGGCTGCCAATATTAAGTGTGCTAAAGCATATGTTGGCTGCCAATGTTAATTGTGCTGAATATCATGTAGACAGTCAAGGTTCAGTGAGCAGAATCTTTTGTCGGCAGTCAATGCTAAGTGTACTGAATCATATGTTGTTAGTCAATGTTCAGCGTGTTATGTCAGTGTTTGCAGTCAATGTTAAATGTGCTGAAAGCTTTGTTGGCAGTCAATGTACAATGTGCTGAAGGCTATGTTGGCAGGCAATGTTAAATGTGCCGAAAGCTATATTGTACAGTGAGAGCTATGTCGGCAGCCAATATAAACTGTGCTGAAAGATGTGTTGGCAGGCAATGTTAAGTGCGCCGAATGTCATGTTGACAGGCAATATTAAGTATATTGAAGGTTATGTTGACAGTGACTTTGTTATCAATCATGACTCGAATGAAATTAATTAAAAATATAATAAAAAAAAACAAGTAACGTACGTTATGTTACATATTCAAATTTGCATTGTGTATACCAAAAGCAGATGTAAATAATTCAAACGCGTAGAGAATGTGATACTTATTTACTGTTACTGCATTTAGTAATGACGTCATTGTTTTAAATGGTTAATAATTGATATCTATACGTCATAGAAGCTAACTAAATATAATATTGATGTGTAGTGGAAAAGGACACTTGATATTATTCATGAACTATGTTAAACACTTAAAAAATAACATATTGTTGTAATTACTCCACTACACATAGAGACACATGGCGATGTTTAAAGGGATACATGGCAATCTTAAATGTTTTTAAAAATTAAAAAATAGTGTCTCGGTTTATTAATTCAGTATAATGTTGACTTTAAACCTGCTTTCATGTAATTAAATAAAACAAATAAAAAGAGTTTTCATTTCTTCTTCTTATTCTTGCGACGGGTTAGCTATATTTTTGGTGGAATATAATCAAAAGTTATAACTACGTGAAAAACTGTTTGCTTAAAATACTGGTATTTTTGTTGTTGTTGTTGTTGTTGTGTTTTACGTCATTTTCAACACATGTAAAGTTATATATGACGATTTTTTGTGGTGGAGGCAGACCACCCACTTTTCCTGGGTAGAACCAGTACTGTACACCTCCCACCATCCGTAAAAAACTACTAGTATTCGTGTAATTAATATTAATGAGTGAACAAATTCAAGTAATGTCGAAAGACAAACGGGATACATCGCCTTTTTAAAACGTCGAGATTGCCGTGTGTCCCTCCTTTACTTTTAAAATTTACAATACGCACCTAGATTTTGTACTGAAGTGTAAATTTGATTTTAGGCCTATTCGCTTATTTGTAAAATTCTATTTTATTAAAAAAATAAAGGTCATCTACATAGAGTTTTCATCCTCGTTACTCTTACCAGATTTAACAAATTTCGGACGCAATTGATAATATGTAAAATCAGTTTGCTTTGAAGTAATCAAATGGTTGCTATTATAAATTAAAGCGTGTGTAACGAAATCTAACAAGACACCACGTTGAGATTGCCACGTGTCCATATAAAAGCAACAAATTGAATATAAATTGTCATGGATGATTGGAATTGAAACAAATTTGATACAAGATCGCGTCAGCCATATACGAGTCCATTGTACTTTGATATATTACATTGATTATTGTACTGAACATTAGATAGAAACATATAACACTTAAATTAAGATATATGCTATTTAATAAGTAAGGAGATGTTACAAATCCAATCATCGACTGAATCATACTGGCTACATGTTATAATTTAATGCTAAATATACCATCATATATTACATAGTGTGGTATATGTTTTCAGATTGTGCCTTTAGTAAAACAGTTATAAAACTATTTTCATTAGATGCATGTATATATTGTTAGGAATAGAAAGGAAAAAAAAAATACAAAAAAAAAGGGGAAAAAAAGATATGCGTCATAGGATAAGACAATTATATTCTAGTAGTTCAAAATTATAGCAAGTCAAACGTTGAACGTCAAACAATATTCAATAACTGCTCATTTATATTGTATTTGACCCATTCATATTTTATATTTTGTTATCATATTCTGTAACCGATATATTTATATTATATACATTGTCATTTATATCGGGGATATTTTCGTTTACATTCCATCATATTTCTTGTTCGCATGCAATAAAAACAGAGAATAATAAATGTGTATTTTCATATAACACCCTATATCAGGCCTGACACGCCATATCAGCCCGAGAGCTTTAGCTCGAAGGCTGATATGAGTCGAGGGCCTGATATGGGGTGTGATATGAAAATATACATGTTTTATTCTATTTATCATATACTTCAGCTTTGGTGAAATGTCAATCACTACGCAGATTTCCAGGGAGACTTTTTTTTTATTAATCCATTTCATGTGCTCATGTCTGTCGCGTAAGTGGTACATACCATTTAGTTTTTCTAAAACGTGATTGAAAATGAATGCCCTTAGAAATTTGAAAATAAATCGTCATAAGTGATTATTTCATCCCCAGATAATGATTATATAGCCAATAATCTGGCGCAAAAACACGATGGAAGTTTCAAATGAAACGCAGACGACAAAACATACGCGTAACAAACCGTATACAATCGTCACTAATCGATAATTTCCGTATCACTTAGGTAAAAGAATCGAGATGTTCCACGATATGACTTTCTTTTAACCTTTATTTCACCCGTGTGATAAAGCTTTATTGCCCGGCAACGAAATCCTGATTGATACGACAAGCTAGGTCTATGTCGTATCGTATATTCAAAAACAACATATTTATAAGCTAGTATATGATAAAGTACATTTATATTCAACGTATTTACATGTATGTGCAATGCTATACATATATGTTTGTAATGTCTGTGTATATTGTATAATTGTATTTTGTGTCCTATTTTTTGCTATTAAACTAGCTATACCGCCAATAACAGCCCAATTTTACAATATTTGTAAACCGTTTCTAAACCTACTGACGACGTGGTATATATAGATAACTTACATATTTTGAGAATCTAAGCTCTATAGACACGATACAAACGGCTCTAACCAGCCAAGCCAAACCACAAAACTGGAGCGTCGAATTAAGTTACCAACTCATAATTCATTTTACACATATTCAGTCACGGGTATTCTAAAATAACAGAATAAACCTATACTTTTAATGGGCTCATATACATTATGACCTGAAGATCTGGATATAGTTTTGATGAACGGTTTTATAGTGTAATTTTGCATTTACTTGGCGAGTTAGTTTCTTTAATATTCACACCTTTAGTTCATTAATGTTGTATGATTGCATTCTTGGTAATCTTTGTTACCACAGATTGTTTATAGTTATTTTGACGGTGCGCTGATGATGATGATGATTATAATGATAACAATGATCATGGTGGTTGTGATGATGATGATGGTGGTGGTGGTAGTAGTAGTGACGATGATGCCACTGATCATGATGGTAGTGGTGTTGGTTGTGGAAATGTTTTTTTGGGTGATGATGTTTATGATAAAGCTGCTGCTACTGCTGCTGCTGCTACTGATGATGATGATGATGGTGGTAGGTTTGTAATGATGATGATGAGTGCGGTGGTTATGGTGATATTGATAAGAATGATGATGAAGATATTGTAGTAGCCGTTGGTGTTTTTAAGCTGCCGCTACAGCTGAAAATGATGATGACGATGATGATGATGATGATGATGATGATGATGATGATGATGATGATGATGATGATGATGATGATGATGACTGATAGTAGTGGTAAAAGCAGTATTCTCTTATCTGGTTGTCAATTGAGCGCTGCCATGTTTCCATGAGTTATACCCAAGCAAATACCTTGTTACAAACTCTACCCAGAATACAATAATAGCATATGAATGCAAACACACCTTTGTTAAACAGAAATTATAAAGTTAAAAAACAAATAGGGAATTATACAATGTGAATGGGTCAATATTGGGTATAAATGAGCACTTATGGAATATTTCAGCGTTTGACTTGCCAAACAAAATAACCTTAGCCTTCAGTATTTCCTTCAGTACTTTTAAACGAGGTTTTACATGTACACGTACTTACATGTAAATGTACACGGACATGGTGTAGACTGGACTGATACTTGACTGTTGTTTATAAATATGACGTAATTTGTAAATATGTTATTGCTTTTTAATTGAATAAACGAAAACTACATATATGGATCGTTTTCTTTTTCACTATTTTAAAATACCAGATACAGTTGCGGCAAGTGTGTGTAAGTAAAGGTTTATAGTCCTACGAGTACATACATACATACATACATACATACATTTGATCTGTTGAGAGTCATTCGAACAAGACGGTAGCGGGTTTCGTAATCGATGTTATAAACATAAAGTAATACTTTATGTAATGACTGGTAAGGTGGGACAATCTTTCGTTTATTAAATTCAGCTGGGATTTATCTCGAAATCTATACGACTTAATTATCGTTAATGAAAATGTTTTGTCTGAAAAACTCGACGCCTCAGCTAGTGTATTGTCATTTATATTAATTCATATGCTGCTTTACGGCTCGTATCAATTTTTATTTTTTGGTCAATATAGTAGCAATAATAACCGCTTTTGAAGTAATAATTATTATTTAAAATAGTTAAATAGTTAACAACGAAAACCAGCAGATCTGCGTCGAGTTTTGCAGCCCAACATCTTCATAACACTAATTAAACCGAAGATAACATGTGGTGTAATATAATACATGGAAACAGTTCAAATGAAACTGAGGGGCATTACAATGATCTTCATCTATATGTGGATTGACAACAATCCCTCTTACAGATCGCCTTTACTCACCTTTGCATCTGTCATTTATTGGTGGTTTAAACCAAGAGGATATCGTCCGTGGACTAGGGATCGTAGATCGCCTCTAGTTCATTGACAACATTTGTAATTGCTTTTGCCCATTGATTATTACGGGTTGAAGCCTCACTGAACTTCAAGCGATGTCATGATATTGAAGCTCAAACAAGCGAGCTAACGAGTCCTCGGGTAATACCAGTCTCAGGTAATACCAGTCTCAGGTAATACAGTATCAACCAAGCGAGCTTATGAGTCATTGGGTAGTACCAGTCTCAGGTAATACCAGTCTCAGGTAATACCAGTATCAACAAAGCGAGCTTATGAGTCATTGGGTAGTACCAGTCTCAGGTAATACCAGTCTCAGGTAATACCAGTATCAACAAAGCGAGCTTATGAGTCATTGGGTAGTACCAGTCTCAGGTAATACCAGTCTCAGGTAATACCAGTATCAACAAAGCGAGCTTATGAGTCATTGGGTAGTACCAGTCTCAGGTAATACCAGTCTCAGGTAATACCAGTATCAACCAAGCGAGCTTATGAGTCATTGGGTAGTACCAGTCTCAGGTAATACCAGTCTCAGGTAATACCAGTATCAACCAAGCGAGCTTTTGAGTCATTGGGTAGTACCAGTCTCAGGTAATACCAGTCTCAGGTAATACCAGTATCAAGCAAGCGAGCTTATGAGTCATTGGCTAGTACCAGTCTTAGGTAATACCAGTCTCAGGTAATACCAGTATCAAGCAAGCGAGCTTATGAGTCATTGGGTAGTACCAGTCTTAGGTAATACCAGTCTCAGGTAATACCAGTATCAAGCAAGCGAGCTTATGAGTCATTGGGTAGTACCAGTCTTAGGTAATACCAGTCTCAGGTAATACCAGTATCAAGCAAGCGAGCTTATGAGTCATTGGGTAGTACCAGTCTCAGGTAATACCAGTCTCAGGTAATACCAGTATCAAGCAAGCGAGCTTATGAGTCATTGGGTAGTACCAGTCTCAGGTAATACCAGTCTCAGGTAATACCAGTATCAAGCAAGCGAGCTTATGAGTCATTGGGTAGTACCAGTCTTAGGTAATACCAGTCTCAGGTAATACCAGTATCAACCAAGCGAGCTTATGAGTCATTGGGTAGTACCAGTCTCAGGTAATACCAGTCTCAGGTAATACCAGTATCAACCAAGCGAGCTTATGAGTCATTGGGTAGTACCAGTCTCAGGTAATACCAGTCTCAGGTAATACCAGTATCAACCAAGCGAGCTTATGAGTCATTGGGTAGTACCAGTCTTAGGTAATACCAGTCTCAGGTAATACCAGTATCAAGCAAGCGAGCTTATGAGTCATTGGGTAGTACCAGTCTTAGGTAATACCAGTCTCAGGTAATACCAGTATCAAGCAAGCGAGCTTATGAGTCATTGGGTAGTACCAGTCTTAGGTAATACCAGTCTCAGGTAATACCAGTATCAAGCAAGCGAGCTTATGAGTCATTGGGTAGTACCAGTCTTAGGTAATACCAGTCTCAGGTAATACCAGTATCAACCAAGCGAGCTTATGAGTCATCGGGTAGTACCTGTCTTAGGTAATACAGTATCATCCAAGCGAGCTAACGAATCCTCGGGTAATAACATTCTCAAGCAAGTAATCTAACGAGTCCTCGGGTAATACCAGTCTAAGCAAGCGATCTAACGAGTCCTCGGGTTATACCAGTATCAAGCAATGGAGCTAATGAGTCCTCGGGTAATACCAGTCTCAAACAAGGGTCTAATGAGTCCTCAGGTAATACCAGTATGAAGCAAGCGAACCTATGAGTCCTCGGGTAATACCAGTCTCAAGCAAGCGAGCTTATGAGTCATCGGGTAGTACCTGTCTCGAGCAAGCAAGCTAAAGAGTCATTAGGAAATACTAGTCTAAAGCAACATTTTGATCAGAAACTAAAAACATATCAGTTTTAATTGACTACATAAAATCGAAGCCGTCGTTTAAACATGCTATTGGTGTATGATAATCAGCACCTAGACATCACATACTTTTTCTTTTCTTTTTTTAAATAATTATTTGAATAGTTTAAGGAATTTTGTTTAGCAAATAACTAGAGTCTAGGTGCTGATTATCATACACCAATAGCATGTTTAAAGCTAATGTAAAATAACGAATGTTATTACCTTCTATTTAATATTACAAGTAGATTTAGAGTAAAAATAATAGTATTATGAGGCTAATTGTAATGCAAGATAACAAGATACCCGTGTGCCCACTAAAAATATTCCGGTAACTTACTGGGTTAGTGCGACGACAAGTGCATATGTATGATGTTGCCATTATAATTCGTATATTAAATAATATAATATTCATATATACACTTTGGAGATTTAACGTGGTCGATGAATGAGCGCTCGTATTAAATATAACCATATTATAACCTCTAGTTGCTTGTAATTAAACAATGCCAATTGTTGTATGGGATCTTATTTCTCTCAACAAGAGATTGTTTAATGAAGACGCCAACCAAAGTCACGGTAACTTGCCGATAACGCACAATGTGACGATGTGAGTTGATCATGATCAATGCGGTAGACTATAAATACATATCAGAAATCAGCCTGTTAATCAATCTAGCTATGAGAACCATATCTCTTATTGTTTTATATGCTGTACCTACCATAGAGCCATAGCACGGGTACTAAACACTTCCGAGGTAGAGACAAGGACAAAAACAACAACAGAGGATGAGTTCAACTCGTTATTGTTGTATTATATCATAACACTTCCAACGATTTATTTCATAAATCGGGGAATGATATTCCAATTATATGTGTTCAAACCATGTTCATGTTGAAATAAATCGTTGGATCTATGATATAATGAAAAATAACGAGTTGAAACCATCCTCTGTTGGGTTTTTGTCCTTGTCTCTGAAGTGAAAAACAAAGAGCTAGAATCAATGTTTAGTACTCGTGCATAGGGAATATAGGTATAGCATGTGGCACGACTCCATCCACACTTTCCGGCGAGGTTTCTAAAGACAACACGCAATTCCCGCATAAACAACCGCCGTATTTCATCTAAAGACAACACGCAATTCTCGCATAAACAACCGCCGTAATTCATCTAAAGACAACACGCAGTTCCCGCATAAACAACCACCTTATTTCATCTAAAGACAACACGCAGTTCCCGCATAAACAACCGCCTTATTTCATTTAAAGACAACACGCAATTCCCGCATAAACAACCGCCGTATTTGATCTAAAGACAACACGCAATTCCCGCATAAACAACCGCCGTATTTCATCTAAAGACAACACGCAATTCCCGCATAAACAACCGCCGTATTTCATCTAAAGACAACACGCAATTCCCGCATAAACACCCGCCGTATTTCATCTAAATACAACACGCAATTCCTGCATAAACAACCGCCGTATTTCATCTAAAGACAACACGCAGTTCCCGCATAACACCGCCGTATTTCATCTAAAGACAACACGCAGTTCCTGCATAAACAACCGCCGTATTTCATCTAAAGACAACTCGCAATTCCCGCAAAAACAATCGCCGTATTTCAATTAACTAAACCTTAAATACCAAGCTTTCATACAAAAAATCTCACCAAACAGAAGGATATCATGCCGATCTATTTTTTTACGACTGTATATTTTCCGACATGCTTTTCTTGAATCAATGTTTTCTTCTCGAAATATCTCGCGTCTTAAATCTCTTTCCTTTTTTGGAGACTTATTTTTATGTCATTTTTATTTTCATGGACGTATGGTACTGGAGGGTTAACCAAATACGGCGGTTGTTTATTCAAATAAATAGACTAGTATATAGTGATGTATTATGAAACATCGCCGGAAAGTGGGATGAAGTCGGGCCGCATACTCTACCTATATTCCCCATAGGCCGCGTCATAGCTCTATTTTAGGATCCTAAGAGCTATGATTCGTACAATGAAGCCAACTGTAAAGAACTCCAAACTGATTCGGATGAACGACATCAGTGGCAATACAAATGGGAAAATAATTTAACTGTAGCCAATTGACGAGTTATACGTACATATCTGAAAATATTGTCCAATTGTTATCTTTCATGGTTATAATAATAATAATAATAATGAAAAGAGGAAGACAAAAAAGAAGAAGAAGAAGAAGAAGAAGAAGAAGAAGAAGAAGAAGAAGAAGAAGAAGAAGAAGAAGAAGAAGAAGGAAGAAGAAGAAGAAGAAAAAGAAGAAGAAGAAGAAGAAGAAGAAGAAGACTCTTTATTTGAAGACGGCAAGGTACATGTAACAATTAACATAAGCTCATGTGAGCTTTTGAACAGATCTCACAGATGGTGGCTTGTGGTGGTTCTACTTTGGGGGGAAAGCAAAATAAAATAAAATAATAATAATAATAACAATAATAATAATAATAACAATAATAGATATACTTATAATAATACTCTTTATTTGAAGTCGGCAAGGTACATGTAACAATTAACATAAGCTCATATGAGCTTTTGAACATATCGCGTAGATGGTGGAGTGTAGGAGGGAGAGGAGTCGGTAAAACAGACCTGTCGAGTAGGAACTAGAAGCAGTTGACCAAGCCAATACGTGGGATTCGACAACTTAGTTGTAACAAGCACATTTAAACACAGCATCCAAATAAAAGAAATTCGTGTATGTTTATCCGGACAACACAAAAGAGATTGAGGAGACTGCTTACAAAACATTGGAAAATCCACGAGGCGGATCCATGAATTCATATATGGGTGAATGGTTATTAAACAAGGTAGCCAAAATGACACTGAATCGCTTGCCTGATGATCTACGCAAAGGTAAACACATGGTAAAGTATGATTTTAATTTCATAACAAAATCAGTCGATCGTGCTCCCGCCTTAAATTGTTCAGGCCCAGTAATTATGGTTCCCCCACACAAAGTGTGCCATGTTGATGTTATGGCTCCCGCACACAAAGTGTGGTAGGGGAGCTATGTTGATGTTGTGCTTTCTGTCTGTAGGTCTGTGTGTGGGTCTGTGTCACAAACGATGTCCGATCAATAACTAGAGAATGATTAGACCTAGGGTCCTCAAACTTGGAAGGATGGTTGGTCATGACCAGTAGATGACTCCTACTGATTTTGGGGTCACTATGTCAAAGGTCAAGGTCGCGGTGACATTGACTATCAAAACGATGTCCGATCAATAACTAGAGAATAGTTGGTCATAGGGTCCTCAAACTTAGAAGGATGGTTGGTCATGACCAGTAGATGACCCCTATTGATTTTGGGGTCACTAGGTCAAATTGCAACGTCGCGGTGACCTTGACTATCAAAACGATTTCCGATCAATAACTAGAGAATGGTTGGACCTAGGGTCCTCAAACTTGGAAGGATAGTTGGTCATGACCAGTAGATGAACCCTATTGATTTTGGGATCACTAGGTTAAAGGTCAAGGTCGAGGTGACCTTGATTATCAAAACGATGTCCGATCAATAACTAGACAATGGTTGGTCATAGGGTATTTAAACTTGGAAGGATGGTTGGTCATGACAACTATTGATTTTGGGGGTCACTAGGTCAAAGGTCAAGATCAATAAAAGGTCATCTTGGTCACTAAGTCAGTCACAATGGAGTTTTTCGAGTCATTTCAGAGTGTGGCAACTGTTTTAAAACTGCTGTTACTGCTGTTAAAACATTGTAAGTATTTAGTAAATGTTATTATTATTGCATTGTCTCCTTGTGTTGTTACTTTTTCCTAGCCTTGTAATGTTATTCCATATTAACCTAATTGCCCAAGCATGTGTTTAGATTGATTTGTGTAGTTAGATGTACATTTTCCATATTAACCATATGGTACCATCCAAGTTCCGATTAAACCTGAGGCAGACTTAAATTATATAGATATTATAAATTGAACTGATGACTTTTATCTTGAGTTGTTCGTCGATGAGTAGGACCTTTTTGTTCCATAATGTTATTAAACATTAAGTGTGCAGCTGTCAAACTCATATCTCCAAACGTATCAGTTTACAGTGTGTACAGACCACCACTTTTACCAATCAAATACTTTGTAAAAAGTTAACTGACCTGATCAAGAAATCCCCTACACAAAGGAACATTGTACTTGGAGACGACTTTAATGTTGATTTGTCGCAGTCATCCAGCAGTAGTGTTATCAAGCAGATGAATGAAAATGGTTACAATCAGATAATCACAACGCCTACTACAATGCGTCAAACTCTGATTGACCATATCTATATCAAGGACATTGATCCAGCTACCAGTGGTGTTCTTCCGACATATTACAGTTATCATGATGGAACATTCCTTACCTTCTGAATAGGTATAAAATCATACAATACATAAATCTGTCTGTCTGTCTGTCTGTGCCTGTCTTACTTTCAAGGGGCGGGTGGCTTGGTTTTAGAGTCAAAGGTCAATGTCACAGGGATATTGAATATCAAAACGATCTCTGATCAATAGAGAACGGTTGAACCTAGGGTCGTCAATTATGTCTGTTCGGGCGAGTGGGGGAGCCATACGATTTTGTCCCATGGACAACAACAATTTCTAGCTGTATATATGATTATAGAGTGGGGTATACGTGTGTTTATGTAGGTTGGGATCTCAACGGTTTCCAAGTTATGATCCCGTAGCCTTTTCCCCAGGGATGGGGACGGACCACAGGCTGTCCGTATCGGTCTGTTCATGACCAGTACGTGTATATATGATATTAGGGTTCGGATCTCAAGTGTTTCCAAGTTATGACCTAGGGGTTATGTCCCCAAGGGTGGGGATGGACACCGGGGCCAATGCTGGTGGCATGGTTGTATCAGTCTGTTCATACACAGTAAGTATTAATGATGCCTTGTTTGTTAGAGATTATAACCTGGCGAGGATATCTTTATTTATACTATCCGGTTTATTGGGATGACCATAGGGTAAGAGTGAGGTCTGGTGCACCCTAGAACCTGGTTTGACCCCCAGCGGCCTTTTTTACCACTGACCGTTCCAAGGCGGTAGCCCTATTGTCAACCTTTTTATGTTTGTGATGTCATATCTAAACTTTTATTCGTCTTTGTAGTTGTTTTTTTCTCCATGTGTTGATGGTTGACTGAGGTCTTTGAATGCTACATTTCCTCTTCGATTGTATATCTACATTTACCGACGTGTTGTTCTGTGATAACAGTAATTTATACTACCGAGGATCGATTGTATATCTACTTTTACCGACGTGTTGTTCTGTGACAACAGTAACTTATACTACCGAGGATCGATTGTATATCTACTTTTACCGACGTGTTGTTCTGTGATAACAGTTACTTATACTACCGAGGATCGATTGTATATCTACTTTTACCGACGTGTTGTTCTGTGATAACAGTAACTTATACTATAGAGGATCGATTGTATATCTACTTTTACCGACGTGTTGTTCTGTGACAACAGTAACTTATACTACCGAGGATCGATTGTATATCTACTATTACCGACGTGTTGTTCTGTGACAACAGTAACTTATACTATAGAGGATCGATTGTATATCTACTTTTACCGACGTGTTGTTCTGTGACAACAGTAACTTATACTACCGAGGATCGATTGTATATCTACTTTTACCGACGTGTTGTTCTGTGATAACAGTAACTTATACTACCGAGGATCGATTGTATATCTACTTTTACCGACGTGTTGTTCTGTGATAACAGTAACTTATACTATAGAGGATCGATTGTATATCTACTTTTACCGACGTGTTGTTCTGTGACAACAGTAACTTATACTACCGAGGATCGATTGTATATCTACTATTACCGACGTGTTGTTCTGTGACATCAGTAACTTATACTACCGAGGATCGATTGTATAGCTACTTTTACCGACGTGTTGTTCTGTGACAACAGTAACTTATACTACCGAGGATCGATTGTATATCTACTTTTACCGACGTGTTGTTCTGTGACAACAGTAACTTATACTATAGAGGATCGATTGTAAATCTACTTTTACCGACGTGTTGTTCTGTGACAACAGTGACTTATACTAAAGAGGATCGATTGTATATCTACTTTTACCGACGTGTTGTTCTGTGACATCAGTATCTTATACTACCGAGGATCGATTGTATATCTACTTTTACCGACGTGTTGTTCTGTGACAACAGTAACTTATACTATAGAGGATCGATTGTATATCTAATTTTACCGACGTGTTGTTCTGTGACAACAGTAACTTATACTATAGATGATCGATTGTATATCTACTTTTACCGACATGTTGTTCTGTGACAACAGTAACTTATACTACCGAGGATCGATTGTATATCTACTTTTACCGAGGTGTTGCTCTGTGACAACAGTAACTTATACTATAGAGGATCGATTGTATATCTACTTTTACCGACGTGTTGTTCTGTGACAACAGTAACTTATACTACCGAGGATCGATTGTATATCTACTTTTACCGTGGTGTTGTTCTGTGATAACAGTAACTTATACTACAGAGGATCGATTGTATATCTACTTTTACCGACGTGTTGTTCTGTGACAACAGTAACTTATACTACCGAGGATCGATTGTATATCTACTTTTACCGACGTGTTGTTCTGTGACAACAGTAACTTATACTATAGAGGATCGATTGTATATCTACTTTTACCGACGTGTTGTTCTGTGACAACAGTAACTTATACTACCGCGGATCGATTGTATATCTACTTTTACCGACGTGTTGTTCTGTGACAACAGTAACTTATACTACCGAGGAGCGATTGTATATCTACTTTTACCGACGTGTAGTTCTGTGACAACAGTAACTTATACTATAGAGGATCGATTGTATATCTACTTTTACCGACGTGTTGTTCTGTGACAACAGTAACTTATACTATAGAGGATCGATTGTATATCTACTTTTACCGACGTGTTGTTCTGTGACAACAGTAACTTATACTACCGAGGACACCCACTGACGGGTATTTTTACCGACGTGTTGTTCTGTGGTAACAGTAACTTATACTATCGAGGACACCCACTGACGGGTATTTTTACCGACGTGTTGTTCTGTGGTAACAGTAACTTATACTATCGAGGACACTCACTGACGGGTATTTTTACCGACGTGTTGTTCTGTGACAACAGTAACTTATACTACCGAGGACACCCACTGACGGATATTTTAAAAGACACAGCACATTTAACAAAAGGAGGAACTTTTGTCTTAGCAGAAAATCTTAAGGTAGAAATTTGCAATGCTTTCGGAGGTTGATATTATTTAAGCTTAGGATTTATTTATTTTTTTGTAGACAGATAGGTCCTACTATAACTTTAGTAAGGCGTGGTGTCTGTATACATACACAAACAGTGACACTTATTTAGCATAGCCATGGTATAATGAGGTACCAATCTCGTTTCTTCTTTATTTACTGAATAACATCTAGAAACTATATGAGTCACTTCAATTTGATAAGATGTGAAATATATGGACAAAGAAATATAAAAATATCGGACAGGGAAAGCAGCATTCAAGGACGACAGTCAACCACAAAACACAAAAAACAAACACGCAAACATACAAACGAGAAGGCAAAAGTAATAAAAAATACAAACGACATCACAAACACAAAAGGATTGACAATAGGGCTACCGCCTTGGAACGGTCAGTGGCAACAAAGGCCACTGGGGGTTTAAACCGGTTCTAGGGTGCACCAAACCTCACACTTACCCTACTGTCATCCCATAAAAACAGGACAGTGTAAATAAAGAAATCCCCGCCATGATCTAATCTCTAACCAACAAGGCAGCATCAATAGGCAATATAAGTAAAACACAAATATGCTCCTGTAAATATAATTAAGTTTAATATTTCATTTATCTCCAGTGGTATGGTACTAAATTATATCGGGGGACAAAGTGGTTATTTCTCAACCTTCAGTATCAACGTAACAATCCTTGCAAGCAATAGGTTAAACTTTATCTCTTTAACATCAATATTATATAATAACTTCCAGAAACATTAATGATTTTAACATTTGTATTAATATTAACCACCCCAATTAATTTGGATTGAAATCGGATTGAGTGCACCGTGTATTGTTGCAAGAATAATAATACAAGAACGAGAACGATAACAAAGTATCGATTGATATTATACAATTATGGACTTTTCAGCTGTTATACATGATGTGATATGCACCAAAAAAATCATTATTGACCGAGGCGATAGCCGAGGTCAATAATGATTTTTTGGTACATATCAACATCATGTATAACAGCTGAAAAGTCCATAACTGTTTTATTATATAACCCTCAATTTACAATTATATAAAACAGGTCAATATCAAAAAAACAATTATATAAAACAGGTCAATATCAAAAAAACAGGTCAATATCAAAAAAACAGGTCAATATCGCTAGATATTTTTTCTAAAAAATTACTTTTTAGCCAATGAAAACGCGTCTATTTATAGGTTATATAATAATACATTATATGCATCGATTATTTCCCTTACATTATAAGAGAGTAAGTGTGATACAAGAACGATAACAAAGTATCGATTGATAATATGAATAAGGCACTGCCTCGTAGCGAGCTCACTAGTACGTTGTATGCTTAACTAGTGCATATTTATGGTTTACTAGAGCATTGATATGCTTTACTAGAGCATATGTATGCTTTACTAGAGCATATTTATGGTTTGCTAGAGCATGAGTATGCTTTACTAGAGCATATTTATGGTTTACTAGAGCATGAGTATGCTTTAATAGAGCATATTTATGGTTTACTTGAGCATATTTATGGTTTACTAGAGCATGAGTATGCTTTAATAGAGCATATTTATGGTTTACTGGAGCATGAGTATGCTTTAATAGAGCATATTTATGGTTTACTAGAGCATGAGTATGCTTTAATAGAGCATATTTATGGTTTACTAGAGCATGAGTATGCTTTAATAGAGATATTTATGCTTTAATAGAGCATATTTATGGTTTACTAGAGCATGAGTATGCTTTAATAGAGCATATTTATGGTTTACTAGAGCATATTTATGGTTTACTAGAGCATATGTATGCTTTACTAGAGTGTCACAAAATGTCACGGGTAGAGCGTACTGGTCGTATATAGCTCTTGTATCGGTTACACCCAAAATCTATTGTTCGAGTTGAAACAATTTCACAATATTCATGATCTATTCATGTAACACGTAAAAGCGTGCACATTTAAGTGGCCGCCAGAGAGGCCGTGTCATAAGTTTAGTTTTGTGCTAATGCATGTAAACGTATAGGTATATTTTCCTTAAACGGCAAAATTGCATAAGGGGCCTCTCGTGTAGATTCAATACTGTAGATTTAGCCACGTTTGTCACGGATTGAACGGGGGAAATAATGCTTTGGGCGTAATGTTTGCTATAAAACCCATTGTCTTCTAGCTATCGCCGGGATCATCGATAGTACTTTGTTGGAACAGAGATTGGACGGCAAATTTCACAGGCAACATGTGGTTAGTAGTTTTATTAAACTTTTATCGTATATTTGTATTCAGTGGGCGGCGCCATCTTGTTTGGCGGTTACGACATCCGGTTAGCATTGATGTTTCTCAAACATAACTTTAGACTAGCATATGATTTTGAAGTTACATTATTAGATGTAATTATTGTAATTGATCATTAATTGTAAAACAATATTAATTTGATAACAGTGGATAATAGGTGCATTAGTTAACGTTGGCGTATAACTCGGTGATTGTAATACACGATTGTTAACATTAGTTAACAATGAGATGAGTGACAAGAATAAATGCGTGCATGCATAACTCAGTGAGTGTAATATATGAGTAATTTGATCATGTTTATATTACATGTATTAGGGGCATTGATTAACAGCGACGTACATAGCGTATACATGGCGTTGTAGAATATGTATACATTGCTACTCATCATTAGTACAGCTTACATATATTGAGTGAATAATGATTTGTTTGGGTAATGATAATTATGCAAGATTGTTATGTTTGTCAACCGACATCTAAAACGTATGTATAATTACAGCCTAAGCCATCCAGGATATAAGCCATCCAGGATAATCCAGGATATAAGCCATACAGGATATAAGCCATCCAGGGTTGGAGTAAGCCATCTAGGTTTGGATATCCAGGAGTGGAGCTAAGCTTCCACGAATAACGTTTACGAGCGGTGGAGACGGTCCCCGTACCTGCGTCAGCATGGCCAGGTTTTACTAACGACAACCCCCGGGACACAAGGTGGGCCCGTTACCAGTCCTCACTGGAGGAATATCATTCACAATCTCAGTGGAGATTAACTATCATTGCATCGCGTCATCAACCCTTACAGAAGGCATTTGATGACAATCATCCATTGAATTCGCGCATCGTCATCTTCATGAGCTCTCGCGCATCACAGTTATCGCGCTAGATCAACATTGTTATAGCTTTAACAACACTTTAGTGTCTTAGACATTCAGTATTTCTAACAATACTAAGAACGTCTTAAACGTTCAGGAGAACACTGTTTTCATAGTTCATTTGTGTATTCGCTTTTTTTTTTTTTAGATAATTGTATATATATTAAACATATTTTAAAAGTTGCATTAAACTTATGTAAATGCATTCACCGTCATTGATTCTTTCCTGAGTTAGCCCAACCACTAAGGTCATCCTGTGACAACTGGTTTTCAGAGTAGTGGGATTTTGGGCGACTACGGAGGGAAAGAATCAATAAGTGATCTTTATTATGATATACTAAATCTCTACTTATTATTATACTTGATCCATCAAGGCGACTGTCGACGATCACGGCCACAGCTTGGAAGACAAGTCAAGACACGACAAGGGTAGTGTGAGTCCAAACTGTTGTTTTGTCCGTTCTTTCCTTGGCGCGAGGTCGCAGTGGTCTACACGAGTGGGTCTGAGGCACTTTTGCTCAATAATTTGGGTGTTTGTTTTTACCTCCCTTGATATACACATAGTATCCAATTAGGTTGGCGAACAAGACGTTCTACTCATGTTGTGACACTCGAGTACACTTTTATTAATGGGAGAAGTAAATATACATGTTCATGTTATACACATTTCTATGATTTTTAAGGTTTATGTCCAATATCAAATATAGATATTTTATGTAGTGTATATGTTTTGTGGAAGCTAGATACTATCTATACATAACCGTTAGTAGTTAGCGCTAGTACAAATGTGTATGTAACTTGTCCGATGATGATGCCCAGGTATTTACTGAGGACACAGTGACTTACCATTAGTAGTTAGTTGAGTAGAATTATTAGTGACGTGTGTATTGTAATTATTGTAGTGTGTAGTTCACAATGTCTATAGACATGACGTCCATAAAGGATCTTACGGAAATGGGTAAGGAGTTAGGGTATGCTGGAGAGGAGCTTAGAACCTTTGTTAAAGACGAACAGGCTAGGGAAAGGGAATTTAGACTTAAGGAAAGAGAATTAGCAAAGCGGGAAAGGGATGAGGAGAAAGATAGGTTAGAATTCGAAAGTAGATTAGCGAAAGAGAAGCGAGAGGAAGAAAGTAGACTAGCCACAGAGAAGGTAGAATTAGAAAGTAGACTAGCCACAGAGAAGTTAGAATTAGAAGGTAGATTAGCTAAAGAGAAGCTAGATGCTGATAAAGAAAAGTTAGAATTAAAAGGTAGATTAGCTAAAGAGAAGGTAGAATTAGAAAGTAGAATAGTAAGGGAGAAGCAAGAGTTAGAACATGAGAGGTTCGAAACAGATGGTAGACTAGCTAAGGCTAAGATGATAATGGAAAGGGAGCAAAAAGAGTTTGATCATAAGTTAGCTTTAGAGTTGGAAGCAGCTAAGACACATAGTAAGGACAGTGGAACTGTAGGGAAAGATAGTTATTCTGGGAAGTTAAAAGGTTCGAAGTTACCATACTTTGATGCTGACAAAGATAACATGGACAGTTACTTGTTACGGTTCGAGCGTTATGCTGAGTTACAGGAATGGACAAAAGATAAGTGGGCAGTTCATTTAAGTGCGTTATTGAGAGGCAAGGCCTTAGATGTATTTTCTAGATTACCTAGTTTAGATGCTCTTGACTATGACAAGTTAAAGGATGCTCTTTTAAAGAGATTTGAGCTAACTGAAGAAGGTTTTAGAAAGCGGTTTAGAGCTTGTCTGCCTGAGAAAGGAGAGTCATTTATTCAGTTTATTAGTCGGTCTAGAAATTACTTAGATAGGTGGTTAGAGTTAGGGAAGGTAGCGCAGACTTATCAGGGCCTCATAGATTTCTTGTTGCGGGACCAGCTATTCAATGTTTGTAGTAGAGATCTGTTCTTATTTCTGAAAGAAAGAAAATAAGCTAGTGTAGGAGAAATGGCAACACAAGCAGATCAGTTTGCCGAGGCTAGAGGTGGAGCTTATAATGTAGTGTCGAAAGACAGAACTTTTAGAGATAGGCAAGGGGACGATCATAAACAGAAAGGCCAGAGTGGAAACTATAGAGGTGGAGGTAGTTCGATGGGTGCTAGAGGAGGTAGCAATAGTGGTAACATAGGTAGACCTTTTATTCGTTGTCGTCACTGTAATGGGAATCATGCTTCACATGAGTGTAGGAAAGCGGTGAAAGTGTCCGCTGTCGTAGACAATTTTAGTGAAAATAGTAGAGTGGACAACAATGTAGGGAGTCAGAACCAAGGTTTTAACAACTCATGGAATTTCGGTAGAGGTAGAGGTGGTCAAAACCGAGGTAGAGGTAGAGGCAGAGGTAGTAATAGTCCGGTTATTAAAACCGAGAGTAGTAGCTGTTGTGTTAAAGCGGATGGTGTAATGGCGAAGATCGGAACATGTCTCTTTCCGTATGCAAATCTTCCAACGGCAGATGGTAGAGTGAATGGCACGGACGTAATTGTAATGAGGGATACAGGTTGTACAGGTGTGGTAGTTAGGCGTAGTTTAGTTACGGATGACCAGTTGGTAGGTAAACAGTCACCGTGTATGTTGTTAAATAAGTCGGTAGAGCACGTGCCAATAGCGAGAATAGATGTAGATACACCTTTCTTTAAAGGGACTACAGAGGCACTATGTATGGACGACCCGATGTATGATTTAACGATGGGGAACATAGAAGGTTCAGTACTTCCGGTAATGTCCGATTTTAGAAGTAGCATAAGTAATGCCGTAGAGACTAGAGCGCAGGTTCAGAAGCAAGCTCAGGCTTATAGAAAATTAAAGGTTCCTGCAGCCGTAAGTGACATATCTAAAGCGGAGTTTATAGAAGCACAAACTCAAGACGAGTCATTAGGTCCTTGTAAAGTGAAGGCCAAGGATGGTGTAGTAAAGAAGTGTAAAGGGTCCGGTAGTTGTAAGTTTGTACATAAGAATAGGTTATTGTACAGAGAATTTGAAGATAGTGGTAGTAGACAGTTTCACCAATTAGTGGTACCTACCCAGTATAGAACGACAGTGCTTAAGGTAGCTCATGAGTCGATTATGGGAGGTCATTTAGGCGTAAAGAAAACGTCAGATAGAGTATTGGCAGAATTTTATTGGCCAGGCGTTAGTGGAGATGTAACTAGGTATTGTAGGTCCTGCGATGTATGCCAAAGGACAGTACCAAAAGGTCGAGTGACCAAAGTACATTTAGGTCAGATGCCACTAATAGATACACCATTTAAGCGGGTAGCCGTAGACATAGTTGGACCAATTTTTCCAGTGTCGGATAGGAAAAATAGGTACATTTTAACCATGGTAGACTATGCAACTAGGTATCCGGAGGCAGTAGCATTGCCCTCAATTGAAACTGAGAGAGTAGCTGAGGCATTAGTTGATATGTTCAGTAGGCTAGGTGTACCAGAGGAAATGCTGACTGATTGTGGGTCACAGTTTACGTCAGAACTTATGGCTGAAGTAAGCAGGTTATTGTCTTTGCGTCAAATCATGACAACACCATATCACCCTATGTGTAACGGGTTAGTCGAACGATTTAACGGGACGTTAAAGCAAATGTTACGGCGTATGTGTACCGAGAGACCCAAAGATTGGGACAAGTATCTCAATGCTTTATTGTTTGCATTTAGAGAGGTTCCACAAGAGAGTTTAGGATTTTCTCCGTTTGAGTTATTGTACGGTAGGTCAGTTAGAGGTCCCATGAGGATTCTTAGAGAGATGTGGGCAGGTGAAGTAGATAGTGATGAGGTTAAGACTACATATCAGTATGTTTTAGATCTGAAGGAGAAACTAGAGGAGACTTGTAAGATAGCTCAAAGTCAGTTAGTTAAGGCAAGTACCAAGTACAAACGGTACTATGACCAGAAAGCTAGAGCCAGATAGTTTAAGATAGATGACCAGGTGTTACTATTACTCCCGACCGACAATAACAAGTTGTTATTACAATGGAAAGGTCCGTTTTACGTTAGAGGGATAGTGAACACTATGGATTACCTTATCGAGATAAACGGAAAGTTAAAGACCTTTCATGCGAATATGCTGAAAGAGTATATCAGTAGAACCGATAATGTGCAACAAGGGGTGTTAACCGTAGTTAATGTTGCAGTTATTGAGGATAGTGAGGAAGACAGTAGTGAGGACACTAGTCCCACATATTCTCCCACTAGTGTAGATAAGGAGACAGCAGCCGATGTAGACATGTCGGGCATGCTTAGTATAGCAGAGAAACGAGAGATAAGTCGTTTAGACTCTGAGTGTAGTACTGTTCGGTCCGATAAGTCGAGACCAACAGATGTAGTGCAGTGTAGCTTTAAGCACACTTTAGCAAAGCCGATTAGGGAAACGAGAGACCCTACTCCATTTCGCAAACAGTATACTGGTAATGCGATGGATGCGATGTGTAAAGTTGGAGTTCTTGTAGTGACGGGAAGTAGTGTTATTAGTAACCGTAAAGTCGGTGTAATAGACCGTGGAAAGGACAATATTGGGGCAGACTATTTAAGTCGCCGCACATAATGACCGGTTTAATACAATAGTGTATTGCAGTGTATTGTACAATATTAGTATATGTTACGACAGGGTAGTGTACAATTGTAGAATAGTGTTGAAATTGTAATTACATATTATAGTTAGGTTATAACTGCAGTGGTAATAGTTAACATACTCAAGCGATTGAGCGATCAGCTTGTACGTTTTGTCGCTCGTTTGCTCAGAATAGTTTCTTAACGTGTAAATATTAATTATCATTTTGTTGAATTTTAAAAGTGTAGCACTTTCTTTAAGTGGGGAGATGTTGTCACAAAATGTCACGGGTAGAGCGTACTGGTCGTATATAGCTCTTGTATCGGTTACACCCAAAATCTATTGTTCGAGTTGAAACAATTTCACAATATTCATGATCTATTCATGTAACACGTAAAAGCGTGCACATTTAAGTGGCCGCCAGAGAGGCCGTGTCATAAGTTTAGTTTTGTGCTAATGCATGTAAACGTATAGGTATATTTTCCTTAAACGGCAAAATTGCATAAGGGGCCTCTCGTGTAGATTCAATACTGTAGATTTAGCCACGTTTGTCACGGATTGAACGGGGGAAATAATGCTTTGGGCGTAATGTTTGCTATAAAACCCATTGTCTTCTAGCTATCGCCGGGATCATCGATAGTACTTTGTTGGAACAGAGATTGGACGGCAAATTTCACAGGCAACATGTGGTTAGTAGTTTTATTAAACTTTTATCGTATATTTGTATTCAGTGGGCGGCGCCATCTTGTTTGGCGGTTACGACATCCGGTTAGCATTGATGTTTCTCAAACATAACTTTAGACTAGCATATGATTTCGAAGTTACATTATTAGATGTAATTATTGTAATTGATCATTAATTGTAAAACAATATTAATTTGATAACAGTGGATAATAGGTGCATTAGTTAACGTTGGCGTATAACTCGGTGATTGTAATACACGATTGTTAACATTAGTTAACAATGAGATGAGTGACAAGAATAAATGCGTGCATGCATAACTCAGTGAGTGTAATATATGAGTAATTTGATCATGTTTATATTACATGTATTAGGGGCATTGATTAACAGCGACGTACATAGCGTATACATGGCGTTGTAGAATATGTATACATTGCTACTCATCATTAGTACAGCTTACATATATTGAGTGAATAATGATTTGTTTGGGTAATGATAATTATGCAAGATTGTTATGTTTGTCAACCGACATCTAAAACGTATGTATAATTACAGCCTAAGCCATCCAGGATATAAGCCATCCAGGATAATCCAGGATATAAGCCATACAGGATATAAGCCATCCAGGGTTGGAGTAAGCCATCTAGGTTTGGATATCCAGGAGTGGAGCTAAGCTTCCACGAATAACGTTTACGAGCGGTGGAGACGGTCCCCGTACCTGCGTCAGCATGGCCAGGTTTTACTAACGACAACCCCCGGGACACAAGGTGGGCCCGTTACCAGTCCTCACTGGAGGAATATCATTCACAATCTCAGTGGAGATTAACTATCATTGCATCGCGTCATCAACCCTTACAGAAGGCATTTGATGACAATCATCCATTGAATTCGCGCATCGTCATCTTCATGAGCTCTCGCGCATCACAGTTATCGCGCTAGATCAACATTGTTATAGCTTTAACAACACTTTAGTGTCTTAGACATTCAGTATTTCTAACAATACTAAGAACGTCTTAAACGTTCAGGAGAACACTGTTTTCATAGTTCATTTGTGTATTCGCTTGTTTTTTTTAGATAATTGTATATATATTAAACATATTTTAAAAGTTGCATTAAACTTATGTAAATGCATTCACCGTCATTGATTCTTTCCTGAGTTAGCCCAACCACTAAGGTCATCCTGTGACATAGAGCATATTTATGGTTTGCTAGAGCATGAGTATGCTTTAATAGAGCATATTTATGGTTTGCTAGAGCATGAGTATGCTTTACTAGAGCATATGTATGCTTTACTAGAGCATATTTATGGTTTACTAGAGCATGAGTATGCTTTAATAGAGCATATTTATGGTTTACTAGAGCATATTTATGGTTTACTAGAGCATATGTATGCTTTACTAGAGCATATTTATGGTTTACTAGAGCATGAGTATGCTTTACTAGAGCATATGTATGCTTTACTAGAGCATGAGTATGCTTTAATAGAGCATATTTATGGTTTGCTAGAGCATGAGTATGCTTTACTAGAGCATATTTATGGTTTACTGGAGCATGAGTATGCTTTACTAGAGCATATTTATGGTTTACTAGAGCATGAGTATGCTTTAATAGAGCATGAGTATGCTTTAATAGAGCATATTTATGGTTTACTAGAGCATGAGTATGCTTTAATAGAGCATGAGTATGCTTTACTAGAGCATATTTATGGTTTACTAGAGCATTGATAAGCTTTACTAGAGCATATGTATGCTTTACTAGAGCATGTTTATGGTTTGCTAGAGCATGAGTATGCTTTACTAGAGCATATTTATGGTTTACTAGAGCATGAGTATGCTTTAATAGAGCATGAGTATGCTTTAATAGAGCATAGTTATGGTTTGCTAGAGCATTGATATGCTTTACTAGAGCATATGTATGCTTTACTAGAGCATATTTATGGTTTGCTAGAGCATGAGTATGCTTAAATAGAGCCTATTTATGGTTTGCTAGAGCATTGATATGCTTTACTAAAGCATATGTATGCTTTACTAGAGCATATTTATGGTTTGCTAGAGCATGAGTATGCTTTAATAGAGCCTATTTATGGTTTACTAGAGCATATTTATGGTTTACTAGAGCATGAGTATGCTTTAATAGAGCATATTTATGGTTTACTGGAGCATATGTATGCTTTACTAGAGCATATTTATGGTTTACTAGAGCATTGATATGCTTTACTAGAGCATATGTATGCTTTACTAGAGCATATTTATGGTTTGCTAGAGCATGAGTATGCTTTAATAGAGCATATTTATGCTTTACTAGAGCATATTTATGGTTTACTAGAGCATGAGTATGCTTTAATAGAGCCTATGTATGGTTTACTAGAGCATGAGTATGCTTTAATAGAGCATATTTATGGTTTACTAGAGCATGAGTATGCTTTAATAGAGCATATTTATGCTTTACTAGAGCATATTTATGGTTTACTAGAGCATTGATATGCTTTACTAGAGCATATGTATGCTTTACTAGAGCATATTTATGGTTTGCTAGAGCATGAGTATGCTTTAATAGAGCCTATTTATGGTTTACTAGAGCATATTTATGGTTTACTAGAGCATGAGTATGCTTTAATAGAGCATATGTATGCTTTACTAGAGCATATTTATGGTTTACTAGAGCATTGATATGCTTTACTAGAGCATATGTATGCTTTACTAGAGCATATTTATGGTTTACTGGAGCATTGATATGCTTTACTAGAGCATATTTATGGTTTACTAGAGCATTGATATGCTTTACTAGAGCATATGTATGCTTTACTAGAGCATATTTATGGTTTACTAGAGCATTGATATGCTTTACTAGAGCATATGTATGCTTTACTAGAGCATGAGTATGCTTTAATAGAGCATATTTATGGTTTACTTGAGCATGAGTATGCTTTAATAGAGCCTATTTATGGTTTACTAGAGCATATTTATGGTTTACTAGAGCATGAGTATGCTTTAATAGAGCATATTTATGGTTTACTAGAGCATATTTATGGTTTACTAGAGCATGAGTATGCTTTAATAGAGCATATTTATGGTTTACTAGAGCATTGATATGCTTTACTAGAGCATATGTATGCTTTACTAGAGCATATTTATGGTTTGCTAGAGCATGAGTATGCTTTAATAGAGCATATTTATGGTTTACTAGAGCATGAGTATGCTTTAATAGAGCATATTTATGGGTTACTGGAGCATATGTATGCTTTACTAGAGCATATTTATGGTTTACTGGAGCATATGTATGCTTTACTAGAGCATATTTATGGTTTACTAGAGCATTGATATGCTTTACTAGAGCATATGTATGCTTTACTAGAGCCTATTTATGGTTTACTAGAGCATATGTATGCTTTACTAGAGCATATTTATGGTTTGCTAGAGCATGAGTATGCTTTAATAGAGCCTATTTATGGTTTACTAGAGCCTATTTATGGTTTAATAGAGCCTATTTATGG
The DNA here is from genome assembly GCA_037043455.1 of Cyrtodaria siliqua. Lineage (NCBI taxonomy): Eukaryota > Metazoa > Mollusca > Bivalvia > Adapedonta > Hiatellidae > Cyrtodaria > Cyrtodaria siliqua. Next base: position 8,483 of record JAWPHD010006621.1, on the reverse strand, counting down.
TTTACTAGAGCATATTTATGGTTTACTAGAGCATGAGTATGCTTTAATAGAGCATATGTATGCTTTACTAGAGCATATTTATGGTTTACTAGAGCATTGATATGCTTTACTAGAGCATATGTATGCTTTACTAGAGCATATTTATGGTTTACTGGAGCATTGATATGCTTTACTAGAGCATATTAATGGTTTACTAGAGCATTGATATGCTTTACTAGAGCATATGTATGCTTTACTAGAGCATATTTATGGTTTACTAGAGCATTGATATGCTTTACTAGAGCATATGTATGCTTTACTAGAGCATGAGTATGCTTTAATAGAGCATATTTATGGTTTACTTGAGCATGAGTATGCTTTAATAGAGCATATTTACGGTTTACTAGAGCATGAGTATGCTTTACTAGAGTATATGTATGCTTTACTAGAGCATATTTATGGTTTACTAGAGCATTGATATGCTTTACTAGAGCATATGTATGCTTTACTAGAGCATATTTATGGTTTACTAGAGCATTGATATGCTTTACTAGAGCATATGTATGCTTTACTAGAGCATGAGTATGCTTTAATAGAGCATATTTATGGTTTACTTGAGCAATGAGTATGCTTTATTAGAGCCTATTTATGGTTTACTAGAGCATGAGTATGCTTTAATAGAGCATATTTATGGTTTACTGGAGCTTATGTATGCTTTACTAGAGCATATTTATGGTTTACTAGAGCATTGATATGCTTTACTAGAGCATATGTATGCTTTACTAGAGCATATTTATGGTTTACTAGAGCATTGATATGCTTTACTAGAGCATATGTATGCTTTACTAGAGCATGAGTATGCTTTACTAGAGCATATTTATGGTTTACTAGAGCATGAGTATGCTTTAATAGAGCATATTTATGGTTTACTAGAGCATGAGTATGCTTTAATAGAGCATATTTATGGTTTACTGGAGCATGAGTATGCTTTAATAGAGCATATTTATGCTTTACTAGAGCATATTTATGGTTTACTAGAGCATGAGTATGCTCTAATAGAGCATATTTATGGTTTACTAGAGCATGAGTATCCTTTAATAGAGCATATGTATGCTTTAATAGAGCATATTTATGGTTTACTGGAGCATGAGTATGCTTTAATAGAGCATATATATGGTTTACTGGAGCATGAGTATGCTTTAATAGAGCATATTTATGCTTTACTAGAGCATGAGTATGCTTTAATAGAGCATATTTATGCTTTAATAGAGCATGAGTATGCTTTAATAGAGCATATTTATGCTTTACTAGAGCATATTTATGGTTTACTAGAGCATGAGTATGCTTTAATAGAGCATATGTATGCTTTAATAGAGCATATTTATGCTTTACTAGAGCATATTTATGGTTTACTAGAGCATGAGTATGCTTTAATAGAGCATATTTATGGTTTACTAGAGCATGAGTATGCTTTAATAGAGCATATGTATGCTTTAATAGAGCATATTTATGGTTTACTAGAGCATGAGTATGCTTTAATAGAGCATATTTATGGTTTACTAGAGCATGAGTATGCTTTAATAGAGCATATGTATGCTTTAATAGAGCATATTTATGGTTTACTAGAGCATGAGTATGCTTTAATAGAGCATATTTATGGTTTACTAGAGCATGAGTATGCTTTAATAGAGCATATGTATGCTTTAATAGAGCATAATTATGGTTTACTAGAGCATGAGTATGCTTTAATAGAGCATATTTATGGTTTACTAGAGCATGAGTATGCTTTAATAGAGCATATTTATGGTTTACTGGAGCATGAGTATGCTTTAATAGAGCATATGTATGGTTTACTAGAGCATGAGTATGCTTTAATAGAGCATATGTATGCTTTAATAGAGCATATTTATGGTTTACTAGAGCATGAGTATGCTTTAATAGAGCATATTTATGGTTTACTAGAGCATGAGTATGCTTTAATAGAGCATATGTATGCTTTAATAGAGCATATTTATGCTTTACTAGAGCATATTTATGGTTTACTAGAGCATGAGTATGCTTTAATAGAGCATATTTATGGTTTACTGGAGCATGAGTATGCTTTACGAGAGCATATTTATGGTTAACTGGAGCATGAGTATGCTTTAATAGAGCATATTTATGCTTTACTAGAGCATATTTATGGTTTACGAGAGCATGAGTATGCTTTAATAGAGCATATTTATGGTTTACTAGAGCATGAGTATGCTTTAATAGAGCATATGTATGCTTTAATAGAGCATATTTATGCTTTACTAGAGTAAATTTATGGTTTACTAGAGCATGAGTATGCTTTAATAGAGCATATTTATGGTTTGCTAGAGCATGAGTATGCTTTAATAGAGCATATGTATGCTTTAATAGAGCATATTTATGGTTTACTGGAGCATGAGTATGCTTTAATAGAGCATATTTATGGTTTACTAGAGCATATTTATGGTTTACTAGAGCATGAGTATGCTTTAATAGAGCATATTTATGGTTTACTAGAGCATGAGTATGCTTTAATAGAGCATATTTATGGTTTACTAGAGCATGAGTATGCTTTAATAGAGCATATTTATGCTTTACTAGAGCATATTTATGGTTTACTAGAGCATGAGTATGCTTTAATAGAGCATATTTATGGTTTACTAGAGCATGAGTATGCTTTAATAGAGCAAATGTATGCTTTAATAGAGCATATTTATGGTTTACTAGAGCATGAGTATGCTTTAATAGAGCATATTTATGCTTTACTAGAGCATATTTATGGTTTACTAGAGCATGAGTATGCTTTAATAGAGCATATTTATGCTTTAATAGAGCATGAGTATGCTTTAATAGAGCATATGTATGCTTTAATAGAGCATATTTATGGTTTACTGGAGCATGAGTATGCTTTAATAGAGCATATTTATGGTTTACTAGAGCATATTTATGGTTTACTAGAGCATGAGTATGCTTTAATAGAGCATATTTATGGTTTACTAGAGCATGAGTATGCTTTAATAGAGCATATTTATGGTTTAATAGAGCATATTTATGGTTTAATAGAGCATATTTATGGTTTAAATAGAGCATATTTATGGTTTAATAGAGCATATTTATGGTTTACTAGAGCATGATTATGCTTTATTAGAGCATATTTATGGTTTAATAGAGCATATTTATGGTTTAATAGAGCATATTTATGGTTTAATAGAGCATATTTATGGTTTAATAGAGCATATTTATGGTTTACTAGAGCATGAGTATGCTTTAATAGAGCATATTTATGGTTTACTAGAGCATGAGTATGCTTTAATAGAGCATATTTATGGTTTACTAGAGCATGAGTATGCTTTAATAGAGCATATTTATGGTTTACTTGAGCATGAGTATGCTTTAATAGAGCATAGTTATGCTTTACTAGAGCATATTTATGGTTTACTAGAGCATGAGTATGCTTTAATAGAGCATATTTATGGTATACTAGAGCATGAGTATGCTTTAATAGAGCATATTTATGGTTTACTGGAGCATGAGTATGCTTAACTAGAGCATATTTATGGTTTACTGGAGCATGAGTATGCTTTAATAGAGCATATTTATGCTTTACTAGAGCATATTTATGGTTTACTAGAGCATGAGTATGCTTTAATAGAGCATATTTATGGTTTACTAGAGCATGAGTATGCTTTAATAGAGCATATGTATGCTTTAATAGAGCATATTTGTGCTTTACTAGAGCATATTTATGGTTTACTAGAGCATGAGTATGCTTTAATAGAGCATATTTATGGTTTACTAGAGCATGAGTATGCTTAAATAGAGCATATGTATGCTTTAATAGAGCATATTTATGGTTTGCTAGAGCATGAGTATGCTTTAATAGAGCATATGTATGCTTTAATAGAGCATATTTATGGATTACTAGAGCATGAGTATGCTTTAATAGAGCATATTTATGGTTTACTAGAGCATGAGTATGCTTTAATAGAGCATATGTATGCTTTAATAGAGCATATTTATGGTTTACTAGAGCATGAGTATGCTTTAATAGAGCATATTTATGGTTTACTAGAGCATGAGTATGCTTTAATAGAGCATATGTATGCTTTAATAGAGCATATTTATGGTTTACTAGAGCATGAGTTTGCTTTAATAGAGCAAATGTATGCTTTAATAGAGCATATTTATGGTTTACTAGAGCATGAGTATGCTTTAATAGAGCATATTTATGGTTTACTAGAGCATGAGTATGCTTTAATAGAGCATATGTATGCTTTAATAGAGCATATTTATGGTTTACTAGAGCATGAGTATGCTTTAATAGAGCATATTTATGGTTTACTAGAGCATGAGTATGCTTTAATAGAGCATATGTATGGTTTACTGGAGCATGAGTATGCTTTACTAGAGCCTATTTATGGTTTACTGGAGCATGAGTATGCTTTAATAGAGCATATTTATGCTTTACTAGAGCATATTTATGGTTTACTAGAGCATGAGTATGCTTTAATAGAGCATATGTATGGTTTACTAGAGCATGAGTATGCTTTAATAGAGCATATGTATGCTTTAATAGAGCATATTTATGCTTTACTAGAGCATATTTATGGTTTACTAGAGCATGAGTATGCTTTAATAGAGCATATTTATGGTTTACTAGAGCATGAGTATGCTTTAATAGAGCATATGTATGCTTTAATAGAGCATATTTATGGTTTACTAGAGCATGAGTATGCTTTAATAGAGCATATGTATGCTTTAATAGAGCATATTTATGCTTTACTAGAGCATATTTATGGTTTACTAGAGCATAAGTATGCTTTAATAGAGCATATTTATGGTTTACTGGAGCATGAGTATGCTTTACTAGAGCATATTTATGGTTTACTGGAGCATGAGTATGCTTTAATAGAGCATATTTATGCTTTACTAGAGCATATTTATGGTTTACTAGAGCATGAGTATGCTTTAATAGAGCATATTTATGGTTTACTAGAGCATGAGTATGCTTTAATAGAGCATATGTATGCTTTAATAGAGCATATTTATGCTTTACTAGAGCATATTTATGGTTTACTAGAGCATGAGTATGCTTTAATAGAGCATATTTATGGTTTGCTAGAGCATGAGTATGCTTTAATAGAGCATATGTATGCTTTAATAGAGCATATTTATGGTTTACTGGAGCATGAGTATGCTTTAATAGAGCATATTTATGGTTTACTAGAGCATATTTATGGTTTACTAGAGCATGAGTATGCTTTAATAGAGCATATTTATGGTTTACTAGAGCATGAGTATGCTTTAATAGAGCATATTTATGGTTTACTAGAGCATGAGTATGCTTTAATAGAGCATATTTATGCTTTACTAGAGCATGAGTATGCTTTAATAGAGCATATTTATGCTTTACTAGAGCATATTTATGGTTTACTAGAGCATGAGTATGCTTTAATAGAGCATATTTATGGTTTACTAGAGCATGAGTATGCTTTAATAGAGCAAATGTATGCTTTAATAGAGCATATTTATGGTTTACTAGAGCATGAGTATTCTTTAATAGAGCATATTTATGCTTTACTTGAGCATATTTATGGTTTACTAGAGCATGAGTGTGCTTTAATAGAGCATATTTATGCTTTAATAGAGCATGAGTATGCTTTAATAGAGCATATGTATGCTTTAATAGAGCATATTTATGGTTTACCGGAGCATGAGTATGCTTTAATAGAGCATATTTATGGTTTATTAGAGCATGAGTATGCTTTAATAGAGCATATTTATGGTTTAATAGAGCATATTTATGGTTAAATAGAGCATATTTATGGTTTAAATAGAGCATATTTATGGTTTAATAGAGCATATTTATGGTTTACTAGAGCATGAGTATGCTTTAATAGAGCATATTTATGGTTTAATAGAGCATATTAATGGTTTAATAGAGCATATTTATGGTTTAATAGAGCATATTTATGGTTTAATAGAGCATATTTATGGTTTACTAGAGCATGAGTATGCTTTAATAGAGCATATTTATGGTTTAATAGAGCATGAGTATGCTTTAATAGAGCATATTTATGGTTTACTAGAGCATGAGTATGCTTTAATAGAGCATATGTATGGTTTACTGGAGCATGAGTATGCTTTACTAGAGCCTATTTATGGTTTACTGGAGCATGAGTATGCTTTAATAGAGCATATGTATGCTTTAATAGAGCATATTTATGGTTTACTAGAGCATGAGTATGCTTTAATAGAGCATATTTATGGTTTACTAGAGCATGAGTATGCTTTAATAGAGCATATGTATGGTTTACTGGAGCATGAGTATGCTTTACTAGAGCCTATTTATGGTTTACTGGAGCATGAGTATGCTTTAATAGAGCATATTTATGCTTTACTAGAGCATATTTATGGTTTACTAGAGCATGAGTATGCTTTAATAGAGCATATGTATGGTTTACTAGAGCATGAGTATGCTTTAATAGAGCATATGTATGCTTTACTAGAGCATATTTATGGTTTACTAGAGCATGAGTATGCTTTAATAGAGCATATTTATGGTTTACTAGAGCATGAGTATGCTTTAATAGAGCATATGTATGCTTTAATAGAGCATATTTATGGTTTACTAGAGCATGAGTATGCTTTAATAGAGCATATGTATGCTTTAATAGAGCATATTTATGCTTTACTAGAGCATATTTATGGTTTACTAGAGCATAAGTATGCTTTAATAGAGCATATTTATGGTTTACTGGAGCATGAGTATGCTTTACTAGAGCATATTTATGGTTTACTGGAGCATGAGTATGCTTTAATAGAGCATATTTATGCTTTACTAGAGCATATTTATGGTTTACTAGAGCATGAGTATGCTTTAATAGAGCATATTTATGGTTTACTAGAGCATGAGTATGCTTTAATAGAGCATATGTATGCTTTAATAGAGCATATTTATGCTTTACTAGAGCATATTTATGGTTTACTAGAGCATGAGTATGCTTTAATAGAGCATATTTATGGTTTGCTAGAGCATGAGTATGCTTTAATAGAGCATATGTATGCTTTAATAGAGCATATTTATGGTTTACTGGAGCATGAGTATGCTTTAATAGAGCATATTTATGGTTTACTAGAGCATATTTATGGTTTACTAGAGCATGAGTATGCTTTAATAGAGCATATTTATGGTTTACTAGAGCATGAGTATGCTTTAATAGAGCATATTTATGGTTTACTAGAGCATGAGTATGCTTTAATAGAGCATATTTATGCTTTACTAGAGCATGAGTATGCTTTAATAGAGCATATTTATGCTTTACTAGAGCATATTTATGGTTTACTAGAGCATGAGTATGCTTTAATAGAGCATATTTATGGTTTACTAGAGCATGAGTATGCTTTAATAGAGCAAATGTATGCTTTAATAGAGCATATTTATGGTTTACTAGAGCATGAGTATTCTTTAATAGAGCATATTTATGCTTTACTTGAGCATATTTATGGTTTACTAGAGCATGAGTGTGCTTTAATAGAGCATATTTATGCTTTAATAGAGCATGAGTATGCTTTAATAGAGCATATGTATGCTTTAATAGAGCATATTTATGGTTTACCGGAGCATGAGTATGCTTTAATAGAGCATATTTATGGTTTATTAGAGCATGAGTATGCTTTAATAGAGCATATTTATGGTTTAATAGAGCATATTTATGGTTAAATAGAGCATATTTATGGTTTAAATAGAGCATATTTATGGTTTAATAGAGCATATTTATGGTTTACTAGAGCATGAGTATGCTTTAATAGAGCATATTTATGGTTTAATAGAGCATATTAATGGTTTAATAGAGCATATTTATGGTTTAATAGAGCATATTTATGGTTTAATAGAGCATATTTATGGTTTACTAGAGCATGAGTATGCTTTAATAGAGCATATTTATGGTTTAATAGAGCATGAGTATGCTTTAATAGAGCATATTTATGGTTTAATAGAGCATATTTATGGTTTAATAGAGCATATTTATGGTTTAATAGAGCATATTTATGGTTTAATAGAGCATATTTATGGTTTACTAGAGCATGAGTATGCTTTAATAGAGCATATTTATGGTTTACTAGAGCATGAGTATGCTTTAATAGAGCATATTTATGGTTTACTAGAGCATGAGTATGCTTTAATAGAGCATATTTATGCTTTACTAGAGCATATTTATGGTTTACTAGAGCATGAGTATGCTTTAATAGAGCATATTTATGGTTTACTAGAGCATGAGTATGCTTTAATAGAGCATATTTATGGTTTACTAGAGCATGAGTATGCTTTAATATAGCATATTTATGCTTTACTATAGCATATTTATGGTTTACTAGAGCATGAGTATGCTTTAATAGAGCATATTTATGGTTTGCTAGAGCATGAGTATTGTTTAATAGAGCATATGTATGCTTTAATAGAGCATATTTATGCTTTACTAGAGCATATT